>JAJEJO010001942.1:154172-174271 GCA_020662805.1 Glaucomys volans
AGAGAGAGAGAGAGATTTACACACACACACACTCACACACACACATACAAATATATATCAACTCACCTGAACATATAGGCCTTATTTGGATCACAGTTTTAAGAAACTAAAAAAATATGACATTTATGAGAACTGGACATTTGAATACTGACTGGGGAAATTAATTCTTAGGTATGAAAGGCAACATGACTGCATATCTGTCAGAGATTCATACTAAAACATTCTTGATGAGGTGACATAATGATTGGGTTTACTTTAAAATAACGTAAGAGAAAAGAGAACGATAAAGTAAGATCGGTCATGAGCTGATTATTATTGCAGGTAAATGATGGGTGAGTGAGGGCTCACTATATTATTTTATTTTGTATGTGTTTAAACTTTTAATCGATACATAAAAATGAAAATGAAAAAATTGTTGAGAATCTCTTCGTCCTGATCTTAGGTAACCTCAGAGACTCTGTTTCTCTATTATGAAAAGAGAATATTTACACCCTCTTACCATCTTTCACTACTGTGAGTCATAAAAGTTACTCAGGCAATAATGGCCCGTAAGAACTCTGAGCCACCTGAAGTCCCTCAGTTTTTTAGACTTCTCTAATGAGTGACTGAAGATGATATTCTGGGGACTTCACCTTGCTCCATGTCTTTATGCCAGAGCCTGGATCAGGGATTAGTGGGTGACACCTCTGATGACCCTGCTTGTGTCTTCTTATAATGGGGCAGCCATCCCTGTTTTTCTTGTTCCTGCCTTGCCCTCTTTCCAGAAAGACCAGATAAAGTTGGGACCTGAAAGATACATTTTCAGTTGCAGGTGGTACTTCTTACCCCATGTCTCCGCCAGTTTATAAACTTCGGAAGGACCAAGGCTAAGAACATGTCAGCTCAAGACAGTTGGATTTATGGGAGGGTGAATGTATTAAAAAAGGCACTGCTTTCTCTGCCTCCCCTCTATCATTATGCCTTTCTCCAAAATCTCCATCATATTCTACAGTTTTAAAGAACTGCTGCTGTCTCTGGATCTATTTCAGGTTTAATAGCTCAGGATGATGGCTTTGCATTGCATTCAAAAGACTCCAGGACTTTGAAGAATGGCTCCTCTTGACCTTCCTGAAATCCATCCTAAGGGATCAGAATGAATGAGAGTCATGTGTGGGAGGTGAGAGGTTTGGCTTTTTCTTTAAGATTAAAGAGTAAGGGGTAAGGCAGGCTAAAAGGTGAGAAAGACCTCCATTCCCTGTATCATGTTTGTTATACATTCTCCTCCAGTTTTGCAATGGGAAAATAGATGCTATGAGGGAGAGGTCCCATGGGTGGAAGAATATTCAGATGAGCTGCTTGAGGGTGTTAACTATCTCCCAGCACCACTGTCATTTCCTTCCATTTACTTCAACTACCTGAGGAGAGAATCCTTATTTTTGTCCAAGGATCATCTTTTCTTCAGTAATAATAAGTGAACTGTATGTGACAACTTACTCACCTAAAGTATACAACCTTTTTAAGCCACCTCAAATCCTCTGAGGAACAAGAAAAGATACATCAAATAAATGAATAAATACACTTAAATTGTCCCTTTTATAAAGTTGAAAGTGAAACTCACACTGCTCTATAAGAGTTGTCGAATTTGTAAATAAAAATACAGGATTTCAAACCTATTAACAATTGTGAAGTAAATTGGATGAATATACTTGATGAAAATAAGAATCTCCTTGATATTTCTCTCTTTTTAAAAATTTATTTATTTTGATTCATTGTACACAAATGGAGTACAGCTGTTGTTTCTCTGGTTGTACACAAAGTAGAGTCACACCATCTGTGCATTCATACATGTACACAGGGCAAGAATGTCTATCCCACATTCTGTTATTATTACCCCCTCCACCCCGACCCCACCCCACCCCCTCCCTCTATGCTATCTATCCTTCCTGCATTCTTGCCTCCCTTCCACCCCGCATTATGCATCATCATTCACTTATCAGAGAGATCATTCAGCCTTTGGATTTTGGGGATTGGCTAATCTCACTTAGCATGACAGTCTCCTACATCATCCATTTACCTACAAATGCCATAACTTTATTCTTCTTTATGGCTGAGTAATATTTCATTGTGTATATATACCACAATTTCTTTGTCCTTTCATCTATTGAAGGGCATCTAAGTTGGTTTCACAATCTAGTTATTGTGATTTAAGTAGCTATGAACATTGATGTGGTTGCATCACTGTAGTAATCTGATTTTAAGTCCTTTGGGTATAGGCCAAGGAGTGGGTTAGCTGGGTCAAATGGAGACACTCCAAGAAATTTATGAAATAGGCAGAGGACATAATTATAATACTTTCAAATGCTTCTTCATTTCCTTTGTATTTTTTCCTATGATGATTGCAAATTCCATACATATTGGAAACTGCTAGATGAACAGACAATTCATTAGAATTTGACAGAGATTATAATGGGATTTCATGTTGATTTGGAGAATTTAAATTTCTAATTTCATCAAAAATATGAAGAGTCACCTTTCTCTGAAAGATAAATATATCAAGTAGTTATGATTTATATAAGGACTAAAGAGAATGACATTTTAATATCAATTCATTTTTAGATATAGTCTGGTATAAATGCCTTTATTTTATTACTGTTCAAAACATAAAATATGTTTTCAAGTATGTAATTCTGAGAAAAAAATATAAAACTATTTTTGTTCTATCAGGAGTATTAATGATAAGTAAAAAGTAGGATATTATTATTCAAAAATTAATGGAGTAAATATTCAAATAAAACCAACAATATTTGCTTTTAAAATAATAATAAAAGAAACATTTGACTTCCTCTGAATAATTTATGCTGTCATTTAACATACAACTTTAAGGAGGGACTTCCTCACATGATTGACACAATTTGAAACAATTAATAATTCCTTATTTCATTGTTGATGTTTTATATGTATGAATTTATATATTTGTGTGTATGTCTGAATATGTATGTGTATATATTTATATATATACACATAATTCATCCATGCCTCCAAAATGCAAAATACTTGAAATGTATTGTGCAATTTGCTTTGTTATAAAAATATAAATTTAGAATTCCTGTTATGTAACTGATTAAATAAATATGTTAGAAATTGCTTTTGAAAATTTTTTGAAATTTGAATGTCCTTGCTAGCAGCTGCAAGACTAGGCTGAATTCAATACAGCATCTTTAAGTTTATCAAATTCACAATAAAATTAGTTTGTTTTGGACTAAAAAAAATAAAAATACATGACATCCAGCTAAATTTTAATTTCTGTAAAACAATGAATACTCTATTAGTGTAAGCTTGTCTCATGCATTATTAGGGATATATTTGTACTTAACAAGTACGTATTATTTATCTGGTATTTAACTTTAACTGGGTGTCCTGTATTTCATCTGGCAACCCTGATCCATCTACTTTTTTCACACCCAATATGAAATCATGACCAAGTGACAAAAGAGGTAGCATTTGAGCCATCACAGAATTTTTTGGATTGATGAGAAGGATGATACATACTTTTGCAGAATAATGGTGAAGAGCAAGTTTCATTTTTCTTCTCAGAAATTTCATAAATAAAATTTCAAATTGACTTGTTTTACCTCCATTTCACACATGTTGCCAACTTGCTCTTTGTTCTCTGTGGAGATACAGTAAATAATTTTGCCATGAAAGGGGTTCCCAGGCACTTCAGAATAGTGTCAGCACCATGGAGCTTGCTGTTAATGCTTTGAAATCTGCACTATATGTGCACAAAGGGGAAACAGCAGCATTTCAGGGAGGCTGGCAGGGTTGCATTTGATAATGTGAAAATTCATATGGAATAAGACCTTCTAAGTATAACACTGTTGCTTCCCTGGGGCACTAGGTTAGCAGTTGTTCAAAATGCTCTACTGCAGAGACACGGAGGAGATGCCCAGTCCTGTCACCCAGGAGTGCCTGCTGTCATTTCCAGAACTGAGTTCTGAAGGGGTAGATTGGATCTTCAGTCTCCCTGTTTGGATTGACACATGTCTCATCACCTCTCTTCTCACTGCTTTACACCAGCAATTTTCAACCAGAGACAATTTTACCTCCTTCTATGGGGTAGATATGAAGAATCCCCCAAAGGTACATGTGCTAGAGATTTAGTCCCTAGGATGGCACTATTGGGGGTGGTGGAGCCTTTAAGGGGTGGGGCCTAGTTGTAGGTCTTTAAGTCACTGGGGGCATGCCCTTAAAGGTGATGGTGGGATCCTCATCCCCTTCATGTCATATTTTGTTTATGTTTGTTTCCTGGCCATAGGTGAGCAGTTTTGCTCCACCATGGACTCTCACCATGATGTGATGACTAGATAGAAACAAGCCCAGAAGCAATAGGGTCAATCAAGCATTGACTGGGATCTTCAAAATTGTCAACCAAAATAAACATTTTCTCTTTGTATGCTGATTATCTCAGGTATTTTTTTTTTTTTTGAACCAGGGATTGAACTCAGGGACACTAGGCCACTGAGCCACATCCCCAGCCCTATTTTTGTATTTTATTTAGAGACAGGGTCTCACTGAGTTACTTAGGGCCTCGCTAAGTTGCTGAGGCTGACTTTGAACTCGCGATCCTCCTGACTCAGCCTCCCAAGTCGCTTGGATTACAGGCGTGCGCCACCACACCCGGCTCATTTTATCTCAGGTTTTGGCAGAAAGCTAACATACCTCCCAAACAATATTCTGTGATGGTGAATGATTGTCATGATTGGGAGAGGAATGTTACCATCCAGCAGCCACAGGCCAGGGATGCTGAACATCCACCATGCTCAGGGTAGCCCTCATAGTAACAATTGACCCAGTCTTAAGTGTCAATAATACAGCTGTTGAGAAACCTTGCTCTGAACCTTCACTCTTTTGTGCCCTTAAAATAGTCCAGTGAACACTGCCTCCACCCCTGCCACACCTCTGACCTTTCTTCAAAGGTCTGCACACCAACCTTTACGCATGCTAACATGATTCCACTATCCTGCTGAAAATCCTTATGGTCTTCCAATGCTTTTAAGATAAATCTGAAGCTTCTTAATAGGCTCACCAGCATGACTTTTGCTAAGGTCACTGGTCCCACCCCCTGACCTGCTGCCTTTGTCAGGTCTAGAAAACAGTGGTACCTTTCCTCCTTAGGTCCTTAGCACTTCCTGTTCCTTTGACCTGGGAGACTTACCATTTCCCTTACTTCCCTTGGCCCAACTCATAACTCTTGCAAATGGCAGCTTAATTGTCTTTCACCAGGGAAACTAGCTGTTAGAGAGTGCACACTGTCTGGGAAGAATATTAAGTTTTCTTTTTGTAGCGGTTATAATTGTAATTAATGAGTAATTTTATTTGTTGTTGAAGGTCTGACTTCTGCTGAAACGTGGTCTACAAAAGGGAAAGGGGTGCATCCCCAGAGCCCAGTGTGGGGTTTACATTTAGTAAGCTTTCAAATGAGTATTATAAAATGAATGAAGACCTGGGTTCCCACCTAGTTCCATTTCTGGTACAAGTAGGCACTCAGTAAATATTTGATGAATTACTGACCACATGCATGTCCTCGACTATAAACTTTATTCCGCTTGACTAGATGAGGTTTTAGGAACCTGTGTGCAGTTCCTGCCCTAGAAATCTAGGTCAAAGACACCAGGCTCTTCTGAGAGATGTTTCTTCACTTTCCTTCAATTTCAAGTTTATTTGTAATGACAAGTGAAAGTGCTAAACCACTTATTCACTGCCAGATTGCAGGTGGTGATCCTCTAAGGCTCTGACTTCAGACAGTAAATTTAGCTTCTCTCTGACTCATGAGAAATAATAACAGTTCTCATCCACACTTCATTTTCCCCTTCCCTTTGCACTTGGCTTTATAGGATAGTTTTATTTTAAAGTATTCTAACTGGTCTGTCTAAAAAACTTGTTTAACAGATTTCTTGCTTTCTTAAAACCTACAAAGGATGGCAGCCAACGAGTTATCAGCAGAGTGACTTCTGAGTCCCAATTTAAAAATGGGCAACACAAAGCAGGAGAGGAGGGGTACCCAACTCTCATAGTCCTGGAGGAAGCATGTCTAGAGGGTTAAAGCCCCAAACAACCCAAAATGTTGAGGTCAAGGAAGAAAACCTATCTGAATACTAGGGGCAGGCAGGGAATGTTTAGTCAAGTAAATGTGAACTGAACAGAAGGTGTGGAGAGGCAGTTGACTTTGGACAAGCTGGCTGACATCTCCGAGCCGTAGTATCTTCACTTTTAAAATGGGAAATAATGTCACTTACCACACAGGGTTGTTGTGAGAATCTCAACAAGGGTAGAGGCTATGTAGGCATTTACCATTATTTGCAACACAGATTATGTGTCTTAGTTCTCATTTGGGGAAGTTTCAGCTTCAGATTAAGAAGATTATTACTGGAAGGAATATACTGAGTCCAGATACTATAGTGTGGATCTTGAATGTTCCCCAAGAGCCCATGTGTGAAGGCTTGGCCCCCAGCTCATGATGTTTTTGGGAGGTAAGGAAACCTTTAGGAGGTGGGGCCTAGTGGGAAGGAGTTAGGTCATTTGGGGGTTGTGCTTTTGAAGGGGACAATGGGACCCAGACCCTTCTTGTCTCTGCTTCCTGGCTGCCACAAGGTGAGTAACATTGCTTCACGAAACACTGCCACTATGATGTGCTGTCTCACTACAGGCTCCAAAACAATAGGGGTAACTGACCATGGAACAATACCTCAAAAACTGTGAACCAAAATAAGCCTTTCCTCCTTATAGGTTGATTATCTCAGGTACAGTGACAGAAAACTAACGAATATACCAGAATATGGCAAACCTTAAAATCAGGAATCACAAACTCCATTTCAAAAGGGGCCAGGAAGCCTAGGTGAATGAATCAAGTGGGCTGAGTGGGAACTTTGAAACCAAAACTGCATGATGCCCTAAGGGGTTGGCAGCTGCTGAGTCCCAAACCAATGTTCCGCCAGAGAATCTCAGAAGTGTGACAACTTCCAAATTTTCAAGAGAAGCCAGGAATCCTGATTTTATGTGAAGTCCTGAATGCTCAGTGTTGGCAACTAAGATAAAGATCTAGCCAAAAAAGTCGGGCACTGTGGGCACTCACCTATTATCCCAGCAACTCAGGAGCTGAGGTAGGAGGATTGTAAATGTAAGACCAGCTTGGAAACTTAGCAAGACTTGTCTCAAAATAAAAACAGTAAAAAGGGATGGGAGTGTGGGTTAGTGGTACAGTGCCTCTGGGCTCAATCTGCAGTGGTGTAAAGTTTGAGCCAAACAAAATTAGCTAATGTCTGGTCATGGTCAAATCTTGCTAGTTTGTGACCTCTGTTGAGATTATCTAGTTGCTCTGTAGATCTCTCCCAAAGGAACTTCAGACACTGATCTTCTGAACTCTCCAAATGAGGACTAGAAGTCTTTCAAATTTATAGGATTTAGAGTGTATAAAAAGGATCAAAGAGGAACAAGCATTTCCCTTGATAGAGAATGAAGGAATATTTTGTATAACATAGATTATATGTTTGCAGAATATTTAAGAAAATACATTTCTTATTTATGCTTAGAAAACTAGTCTGAACTAGGACCACATAGGATTTTAATCATAAAAAAAAAAAAAAACTAATAGAGGTTGTACCAACAGCAATAGGTGACTAGAATTTGGCATTACTTTCAATTAAAAACTATGCCAAAGTAGCTTCATTTCCTTTATCAACCCAATTATGAGATTTTAGAGTGGGTAACATTGTTACTAAAATTCATGAAGACCCTTAATTT
Source organism: Glaucomys volans (assembly GCA_020662805.1). NCBI lineage: Eukaryota > Metazoa > Chordata > Mammalia > Rodentia > Sciuridae > Glaucomys > Glaucomys volans. Next base: position 161,952 of record JAJEJO010001942.1, read on the forward strand.
TTTCTATATTATCCTTTTGAGTGAGAAGAACCTGTAGGTTAAATGATAATGCAGTGTGGCATAAGTGTTGAACACTGAGTCTTGGCATATATCATTCTAAAATGCTATATTAAAAAAAGAAAAACATAACAGGGAAAGTTGCTTTAAAATAAATCAGATCCTAGAGGGATTCAAGTTGGCAAAATAGAGGGAGACTGCATTGCATGTCACTCGGACTCAAACAGAGGAAATACTGTTTCCCTGCAAGATAGCCCTTGCTGCCCACTGATCCCCTGCTTTTTGCTCCCCATTTGTCCACCATGAACACCAGCCCTTTGCCAGTACATTGCCTGCCACCTGGTGTGCACCCACCAAGAGGCTGCTTTTGCCTGCAGACCACCCACAGACAACACATGAAGGGCCTGCTGCCCATTGCTGCCTGGAAGTCCATTGTCAGGGTACCTGCAGATTTGATTACACAAGGCCACTGCCATCTTGGGAACCAGCCAGGGCCTGGGAGTCCAGGGCCAGGGAGCCTGCAGGTTTGCAGCCGTTGCCCCCACCATGTTAGGGCATGGCTACCTCAGTCTGGAGACACCAGTTAAGGCCTGGAAATATATTGTCAGGGTACCTGCAGGTCTGGTTGCACCTGAAGTCTTCCTGCTGGGTGTGCTAGTGGCCACCATCTGGCTGCCTCTTTACAGGGTCTCTCCTTTTTGTGAGTGCATCCCTGGTGGTCTCTTTGCAAGTTGGAACAACATTGAAATCTTGGGACTACAGCAAGGCAGAGCCTGGGGAATCTGAAGCCCCAGTCTGTCAGATTGTAGCTGGGTCTGCATGAGCCATCTGAGCCTGACAAGCATGTGGAAAGCTGGAGACTGGGGACATTTGCCCAGGGAGGAATACAGGGTGGAGAAAATGGAAACAACTGGGCTCTCTCTAGCTCAGTAAGTCCTGAAGTGCACAGTAACTGAAGGGGGCTAACTACAACAGGTGGGAAGACTGGAAGAGGACATGAGGGCATCTTGCTATTGGCTTACCCATCCAACCAGTCTGGCACCCACTGGACTGGAGCTAACATCAAACTTCAGACAACCCCACCTGAGAAGGGAAGCTGAGAAAATTTATGAAAGTCAATGGAAGCAATCAATTTTCCATTGAGACTTTCCTTTTTTTTTCACCCTCTCTTTTATACTTCTTTGAATCCAAGCATTTTTCAGGCATCAATTTATTGAGGAATGGGATGTCTGAATAGTATATTATGGTTTGATTGGGTATTCTTATATTTTTACATATTTTTAAATCTGTATATATTTTTTCTCTCATTTATCTGTCTTCCTGGATTCTCTTTCTCATTTCTCTCAGACTTACAGCCAATCTCTATTAATTCCCCTTTACTCTTACCATAAATTTTTCCCTCTATCTACCCTCCTTCTCCCTCATGAACATCACATCTTACACTACTCTGTTCCCTCTTTGTCCATCATTTCAAATGGTAAACACTTTTAGCAAACTTACTGCATATATTGTAGACAATAATTGAACACATCATTTATGTTTATTGCTACAAAACTGTAGATGCCTTAATAGGAGCTCTTCTTTTTAAAGTTGTATATTGTTTGCATTGGGTGCTGTTAATATTGGTCTCCCTCTTAAAGGTGAGGTACTGGAAACCTTCAGGGACACTATAAGATCACAGAGTAGAAACTGTACTTGCTCAGATCCATACACTAGAAGAAAAGTACACACACAACATGAAAAAACAAGGGAACAAAGTGCCTCAAACAAACCAAGATGCTCCAACAATAGAATCTGTACACAACACAGTAGAAGAAATGTCAGAGAAGGATTTCAGAAGGAGTGCATAGTTAAGCTGATCTGTGAAGTGAAGGATAGTGTAAGGAGTGGAAACAAAGAGAAAATACAGGAAGTGAAAGATCACTTCAATAAAGAGTTACAGATTGGGAAAAAAGCAGAAATCCTCAAAATGAAGGAATCAATAAACCAAATTATAAATTGAATAGAAAGCATCACCAACAGACTAGGCCACTTAGAAGATAGAACCTCAGGCAGTGAAAACAAAATATATACTCTTGAAAATAAAATTTGGACTACACAGAGAAGATGGTACGAAACCACAGAACTTCCAAGAAATATGAGATAACATGAAAAGAACAATTTAAGATTTATTGGAATAGATAAAGGTGTGGAGATACAAACCAAAGGAATGCACAATCTTTTCAATGACATAATATCAGAAAATTTCCCAAATCTAAAGAATGAAATGGAAAATCTACTATAAGTCTTACTGAACCCTAAATGTACAGAATTACAGCAGACCCACACCAAGGCACATTATACTAAGAATGACCAACATGCAGAATAAAGATAGAATTTCAAAGGCTGCAAGAGAATAAAGAAATCAAATTACATATAGTGGGAAACAAATCTGGATCTCAACTGATTTCTCAACTCAGACCCTCAAGCTAGAAGGTTCTAGAACAACATATATCAAGCTCTGAATTTTATATCCAGCAAAACTATGCTTCAGATTTGAAGATGAAATAAAAACCTTCCATGATAAAAGTTAAAAGAAGTCATAACTAGAAAGCCTGCACTACAGAACAATCTCAGCAAAATATTCCATGAGGAGGAAATGAAAAAAAAAAAGAAAACCAGAAAAGGGAGGAACTACACAAAAGGAAAGGTCAATCAAAGGGGAAACCAAGTCAAGTTAAAAACCAAAAATAAACCAAAATGACCAGGAGTACCAATCATATCTCAATAATAACCCTGAATGTTAATGGCCTAAACAGCACAAAAGACATAGACTGGCAGATTGAATTTTTAAAAAAGACCCAACAACATGCTGTCATCAAGAGATTCACCTCCTAGGAAAAGACATCCCTAGACTGAAGGTGAAAGTTTGGGATAAACATCACTCACTTGGAATGTATATCAGACAAAGTGGACTGAAAACCAAAGTTAGAAGTGATAAAGAAGGGCATTTCATACTGCTTAAGGGAAACATACCCTAATAAGACATAACAAAAATAAATATATATGCCCCAAACAACGGAACATCTACGTACATCAAACAAACCCTTCTCAATTTCAAGAAGCAAATAGACCACAACACAATAATACTGGGTGACTTTAACACACCTCTCTCACCACTGGATAGACCTTCCAAACAAAAATTAAACAAAGAAACTATAGAACAAAATAATATAATCAACAATTTAGACTTAACAAGCATATATAGAGTATTTCACCCATCATCATGTAAATACACTTTCTTCTCAGCAGCACATGGATCCTTCTCTAAAGTAGACCATATGTTACATTGCAAAGCAACTCCTGGCAAATACAAAAAATTAGAAATACTACCTTGCATTCCATCAGATCATAATGGAATGAAACTAGAAATAAATGATAAAATAAAAAAATAGAAGCTACTCCAACAGCTAGAGACTAAATAACATGCTACTGAATGATGAATTGATAAAAGAGGAAATCAAGGAAGAGAGAAAAAAAGGTAAATGAGAACACCAATATAACATATTAAAATCTCTGGGACACTATGAAGCCAGTGCTAAGAGGAAATTTCACTGCATTGAGTTTATTTATTAAAAGAATAAAAAGTCAATTAATAAATAACCTAACATTACATCTCAAAGCCCTAAAAAAAAGAACAAATCAACACTGAAAGTAGTAGAAGACAGGAAATAATCAAAATCAGAGCTGAAATCAATAAAATTAAAACAAAATAAACAATTGAAAACATTGACAAAAAAAAGTTGGTTCTTTGAAAAAATAAATAAAATGGATAAACCTTTAGCTATACTAAGAAAGAGAAAGAGAGAGGAAATCCAAATTACTAAAATTTATGATGAAAAAGGAAATAACATGATGGACACTACTGAAGTACAAAAAGAAACTCTTGAAAATTTATACTCCAATAAAATAGAAAATCTCAAAGACATTGACAAATTTCTAGAGACATATGAACTACTCAAACTGAATCAAGAGGACATACACAATTTCAGTGATCAATGATCAAATTCAAGCAATGAAATTAAAGGTACCATCAAAAGCCTACCAAGCAAGAAAGGCCCAGGACAGACAGATTCTCAGCCAAGTTCTACAGATATTCAAAGAAGAATTAACAACAATGCTCCTCATAATATGAGGACTATTTCATACTCCTCATATTCTATTCATGAAATAGAAAAGGAGCGAACCCTTTCAAACTCATTCTATGAGGATATTATCACCCTGATACAAAAACCTGATAAAGACACACAAGAAAAGAAAACTTCAGAAGACCAATATTCCTGATGAACATAGACACAACAATTCTCAATAAAATTCTGGCAAATTGCATATAAAAACATACTAAAAAGATAGTGCACCATGATCAAGTGGGGTTCTTCCCAGGGATGCCAGGTTGGTTTAACATATGGAAACTAATAAACATAATTCATCACATCAATAGACTCAAAGACAAGAATCATATGATCATGGGGCTGGGGTTGTGGCTCTGTGGCAGAGCACTTGCCTGGTATGTGTGAGGCCCTGGGTTGGAAATTCAGTACCACATATAAATAAATTAAATGAAAGATCCATTGATGACTAAAAATTTATTTTAAACTGCCCCCACAAAAAGAATCATATTATCATTGCAATAGATGCAGAAAAAGAATTTGACAAAATACAGCACCTCTGCATGTTTAAAACACTAGAAAATCTAGAGATAGTAGGAACATAGCTCAAAAATTTCAAAGCTATTTATGCCAAAAATTTCAAAGCTATTTATTTATGGAGAAAAATTTAAAAAATTGAAAGCATTCCCCCTAAAAACTGGAACAAGAAAGGGATGCCCTCTTTCACCACTTCTATTCAACATCATCCTTGAAACTCTAGTCAGAGCAATCAGACAGATGAAAGAAATTAAAAGGATATGAATAGGAAAAGAAGAACGCAAACTCACTATTTTGCCAACAACAACTTCTATATTTAGAAGATCAAAAAAATTCCACCAGGAAACTTATAGAATTAATAAATGAATTCAGCAAAGTAGCAGGGTATAGAATAAATACCCATAGATCAAATGCATTTCTATACATCAGTGATGACTCCACTGCAAGAGAAATTAGGAAAACTACCCCATTAACAATGGCCTCAAAAAAATACTTGGGAATCAACCTAACAAAAGAGGTGAAAGACCTCTACAATGAAAACTACAGAACACTAAAACAGGAAATTGAAGAAAACCTTAGAAGATGGAAAGACCTCCCATGCTCCAGGCAGAATTAATATTGTCAAAATGGCCATACTACCAAAAGCATTATGCAAATTTAATGCAATTCGTATTAAAATTCCACTAATGTTCTTCATAGAAATAGAAAAAGCAATCATGAAATTCATTGGGAAAAATAAGAGAGCCAGAATAGCCAAAGCAATCCTTAGCAAGAAAAGTGAAGCAGGAGGCATCACATTACCAGACCTCAAACTATACTACAGCATGGTATTACCACCAAAACAGAAATGGAGGCCAATGGTACAGAATAGAAGACACAGAGACAAACAGGTATCTCATACTAGACAAAGGTGCCAAAAACATTCACTGGAGAAAACATAGCTTATTCAACAAATGGTGCTGGGAAAAATGGAAAGCCACATGTAACAAAATGAAATTCAATCCTTATCTCTTACCCTGCATGAAACTCAACTCAGTGTGGATAAAAGACTTAGGCACTAGAACAGAGACCCTGAGACTACTAGAAGAAAAAGTAGGCCCAAATCTCTATCAAGTCAGCCTGACTTGCTTAACAAGACCCCTAAAACGCAAGAAGTTAAATCAAGAATCAAAAAATGGGATGGATTCAGACTAAAAGGCTTCTTTTCAGCAAAAGAAACAATCAATAATGTGAAGAGAGAGCCTACAGATTGGGAGAAAGTCTTTACTACATACAGAGCATTAATCTCTAGGACATAAAAAGAACTCAAAAAACTTAACACCAAAAAACCCCAAGTAACCCAATTAATAAATGGGCTAAGGAACTGAACAAACACTTCACAGAAGTAGGTGTACAATAGATCAACAAATACATGAAAAAATGTTCAAAATCTCTAGCAATTAGAGAAATGCAAACCAAAACTACTCTAAGATTTCATCTCACTTCAGCCAGAATGGCAATTATCAAGAATACAGGCAACAATAAATGTTGGAGAGGACGTGGGGAAAAAGGTGCGATCATATATTGCTGGTAGGAGTGCAAATTTGTGCAACCATTATGGAAAGCAGTATGGAGATTCCTCAGAAAACTTGGAATGGAACCACTATTTGACTCAGTTATCCAACTCCTTGGTTTATACCCAAAGGACTTAAAATCAGCATACTGCAGTGATACAGCCACATCAATGTTTATAGCAACTCAGTTCACAATAGCTAACTATGGAACCAACCCAAATGCCCTTCCACAGTTGACTGAATAAAGAAAATGTGATATATATATGTATATATACATATATATATGATGGAATATTACTCAACTTTACAGAAGAATGAAATTCTGGCATTTGCTGGTAAATGGATGGAGTTAGAGAATATCATGCTAAGCGAAATAAGCCAAACTCAAAAAATTAAAACCCAAATGTTTTTTCTGGTATGCAGAAGCTAATTCACAATAAGGGATAGGGAGATAGGGAAGAATAGAGATACTTTAGATTAGTTAGAGGGGAGTGAAGGGAGGGGGAGGGATATGAGGGAAGGAATGATAGTGAAACATACATTATTACCTTATGTACATGTTTGTATGTATAATCAGAAAAATGAGAGATTACACTCTATTTGTATATGATCTATCAAAATGTATACATGCATTCTACTGTAATGTACAACTAATTAGAACAAATAAAAAAGTTTTTAAAAAAGAAGCATCATGCCTCCTATCCTAATCCTGGATGTTGACACAGAAAGCTTGGTTGTCACGCTTTTAGATTACATTGAGCTATAGGACAAAATCAAGATTCAGAAATGTGACAAGGAGAAGTTGGCAGGAAAATCTTGTTCTTAATTTGCATACCCACCTGTTCAAATTCTGAATGAGGAATATGTAGCTTTGTGACATCTTCTGTTACATAGACATAGATTTTTAGTGCATTTATTAAACATTTGTCTCAGTGTGAGTCATCCTTTTGTGAGGTAACTGCCAAGAAAAGCTAAACTGAGCTCAGACTGTGTTAACACAAGTATAGAAGTTAGAAATTAGAAGGCAGGAGGCAATGCTCCACTTCACTCTGTGCTGGTTAACCACACCTGGAACAGTGTGTTTATTTCTGACAGCCACATGTTTAGAGGACTATAAATAATCTGGAACGCAAAAGCAAGATTTAAATTGGTGATGAACTAAAAACATGCCAAAATGTTGAATTTATCAAGAGACTAGAGAATGTTTAGTCTACAGGAGAAATGTCTAGGGAGTATAACATGTGTCCTCAAATATATGAAGGGCTATTATATGGAAGACTTATTTGCAGGATCCTAAAGAGTTGACACTAAGACAACTGGTGGGAATTCCAATGAAGAAGTATCTCAAAATCATATTGACCCAAAATGAATTTGGCTGCTTTTGTAGGTAGAGAGTAGCTTTGTCACTGAAGATATTTAAGTATAGGTCATATACTCACATGGTTGGAATTTAGTAGAGGCAAATCAAGCATCAGGGGGTTTACAGTTCCTTCAAAACTCTGACATTTTGTAATTTTATAGATGTCTTTTATAGACTTTGATTTGAAGAGAAAGAATATGGAAAGAAATGAATATTTAATGAATATTAACTATACAAGGATACTTCACATACTTTACTTCATTTATTGTGCACAACAATACCATGGGGTGGATGTTCACATTTTCAGAAAGGATACTGATGATGAGGCAATGGTTCATATGCTGCCTTGGGCTTCACTGAGGGCACCTGGGGAACAGGAAAAGCAGAAAGGGGCTTGCTCTGAGCTCCCCTTATCTGTCTAAAGACAACTCCTTCAAAAGGGAAACAATTGCCTTCAATCCCCTCCTTGGGAATTTCATTAATCAGGAACAATTAAACTCAAATCACAGGAGAGGAGACTAGAAGTTGATTACCATGATCAGATAGAATTTGTTACAGATTATCACCTATTCTGAGGGCCATTCATCTTTCCCCAAACTTACTCTCCCCCAAGTTGCCTTAAGAAGAAGCTATATAAACTTTTAACTCTCACTGTATTTGTGTGTAGCAGCATGGGGTGGGGGTGTTTCCCTGTGCGTGAAATAAATTTGTAAACATTTTCTCCTATTAATTTGTCTATGTCAATTTAATTTGTAGAGCAACCAAAGTGCTTAGTGGAAGGAAGACATGGTTTTTACCCTCTTACAATACTGTGTTTAAAGACTTCAAATAGTTTCCTTAAGATCATACAGATAACAAAAAAGGTGAGATCTGGAATGAGCTTCCATCTGCACTGCTCAAAACTTGTACCTATTTTATGAGAGAACTCATAAGTAAAATTTCTAATACTTTGAAGATCTCTGAGGGTTGTTCCATTGACTTCTGTCTGGAAGGATGCTATGAGGGAAAGAGGCCTAGCCTTGAGTGCAGTAGATCTAGAATTTAGAGCCCATTCTGCCAAAAATATAGTAGAACACCCTTTTGTGCTTTCATTGATGGTAATACAGGAGTATTGAGTTGGGTGACTGCTAAGGTTCTGTCTAAATTTAACATTTAATAGTTTTAAAGTGGTATTTAGTTAGGATTATGAATTAAAGTGCACATTACTTCACTCTCAAGTTCTTAGAGTTCTGTTTTCTGAAAGAATAACAACTTTGGAAAAATGACAATAAAATTTTTGATGTGTCAAAGAAAAGTGATAGTTGCTTGTTTGTGGTACTTGAAAAATACTTTCATTTTCCTTAAAGGTTGAAGGTCTTATAAAACTGTCTTTGTTTTAGTCTCTTTTTTATGAATTTTGAACACTTTTTGTCCAATTCCCCTAACCATAAGTGCTCTTACTTCCATAGGACCTGGTCCCTAGACTACCCTCTCCATGTCTCTCATTTCCTTTCTGAGTTGTACTCATCAAAATTCCACATGCTTTCCATCCCAACCTCACTTGCAGTTATGATGGAGTTACACCAGCTCAGGCTATGGATCCATAAGGAGAGAGGTAGCTAAAAGAAATGTTTCCTCCATGTCCCTCTTCCCCTGTGTCGAATGAGTTAGCCACACATGGAGAGTCTAGATTCCTGAGTCCATGAATGGAGGAGAGCCTGCTGAAATGCTTTGAATGTTGAGTGAATAATATACAACTTATACTGAAACAAGTCACTGAAGTTTTAGAATTTGTTGCCAAAGTCTATCATGACAGATATATCTACTAATGTACTTTATATTGATTCCCATTAATGTAAATGAACTAATGGAACCAGTTAAAGGGGAAGTTTTTCAGATTAGATAAAGAAAAGCATATCCAACTGTATGCTGTCTATAAGAAACCTATGTTAAATAAAAAGACACAGAGTAAAATGAATGGAAATAGAAATAGCATAATGAGATGAAAGAGCAGCTATATTATTATCAAAATATTATCTAAAATTTTTCAGAGCAAAGAAGGATGCTAAGAATAATTTCAAAATAATAAAATTAAATTACAAGAAGCTATAACAATTCTAATGTTAATGTTCCTAATAAGAAATATCAAATTACATGAAATAAAAACTGATAACAGAGAAAGAATAGACAAATCCATCATTAAAGAGATTACAACACCAATATTCTAAGTAATCAATATTCTCAGACATTTTGAGTCTGTCTGCCTGTACTCACTGAACTCATTTATTAGTTCTAGTAGTTTTTTAGTGAATTCCTTGAAATTTTGTTTACAAGATCATATTATCTACAAATAGAGATAATTTTATTCTTTTCTTTTCCAATCCAGATGCCTTTTCTTGCTTTCTCTTGCCTAATTGCCCTGCCTAGTACCTTCAGTAAGATGTTTAATAGAATTGGTAAGAACAGACATCTTTGTCTTATTCCTGATCTTAAGATAATAAAAAACATTTAGGTTTTCACCATTTAAATATTATGTCAGTTGTGGGCTTTTCATGATTGGCTTCTATTAGGTTGAGGAAGTTCTCTCTCCTCCTGTTGATTGTTTTTATCATGTCAATGCTTTTTCTGCATCTTTGTCTTTCATTCTGTTAATAAAATGTATTACATTTATTAATTTTCATATGTTAAACCAACCTTGCATTCCTGTCATAAATCTCACTTGATCATTGTGTGTAATCTTCTTACATGTTGTTGGACTCTATGAGTAATTTGTTGAGGATTATTATATTTGTATTCTTAAGGGATATAGGTCTGTAGTAGTTTTCTTACACTATCCATGTCTGCTTTGGTATCTGATTAATATGCCTCATAGAAAGAGGAAAAGATTTTGGGGAAGTTGCAAGGGGTTATTGTCAATTCCTTTTAAATATTTGCTTGAATTCACCAGTGAAGCCATCTAGGTTTGGGATTTTCTTTATGGGGAATTTTCTTTTTTCTTTTTTTTTAAAACTTTTTTTAAAAAATATTTTTTAGTTGTCAATGGACCTTTAATTTATTTATATGTGGTTCTGAGAATTGAACCCAGGGCCTCACACATGCTAGACAAGTGCTCTACCACTGAACCACAATCCCAGCCCTGTGGGGGAGTTTCTAAGTTACTTAAAAACTAACATACTTATTACAGGTTTACTTGGATTTTCATCTTTTCTTGTTTTCCTTTTGGTAGTTTGTACCTCTCTAGAAATTTGTTCATTTCACTCAAGATATTTAATTTTTGAATAATTTTGCTCACAGGATTCCTTTGTAATCCTTTTTATTTCTATAAGCTTGATAATAGTATATATTCTTTACTCCCTTTTTTTCTTTACTCCCTTTTCTCTCTTTTTTTCTTAGCCAATTGAACTGAAAATGTATCCACTTTTCTTTCTGTTTTTTCCCTTCTCATCATCATTGAAATGACAGCATTCATACTATGGGATGAGTTATATGTAGTGTCTGAAACAGCTGAACTTGGCTACATAAAATAAGTTTAATTTAACATACAGTTAACACAAATGAAACTAGGAAGATCATACCAATCCCTCATTCTTTGAACTCAAGCAGGCAAAGATAAGTCAGATATTTTTCTTATTCAGTGTTATTTTCTGGTGCTCTTTTTTGTTTTCAAATTAATTTTCAACCAATTCTGGTTCATGCATAAACAATTCTTTCCCTGGATCTGAGAAAATAAATACATGAGCTATAATTCACAATTTAAGCTATGGAACCAACCTAGGTGCCTTTCAACAGGTGAATGGACAAAGAAAATGTGGTATATATACATAATGGAATATTACTTGGCTATAAAGAAGAATGACTTTATGACTTTTTCTGGTAAATTGATGGATCTGGAGACTATCATGCTAATTGAAATAAGTCAATTCCAAAAAACCAAAAGCCAAATGTTCTCTCTGATATGTGGATACTAACACAAAATAAGAGGGGAAGAAAAATATAAGTTTATTGGATTAGACAAAGGTGAATGAAGGGAATGGAGGGGGAATGGGAATAGGAATGAAAGTAGAATGAACTGGACACAATGTTCCTATGTTCATATGTGCATACACCACCAGTGAAACTCCACATCATGTACAACCACAACTATGGGATCCTAATTAGAATAAGTTATGCTTCATGCATGTATAATATGTCAAAATGCAGTCTATTGTCATTTATATCTAAAAAGGGCAAATAAAAAATTAAATACATGAGGTATAGGAAGGTCTCAACGTTCAGTTGTTTTAAGTCAACAAACTTTTTTCATCCCTTCTCTCTGAAGGAGGGTTGGGCCAACATTTTAGACTCTCTGGGAGGCATCTGCAGTTCAAATGGCTGCCTTGAAAACTGCAAGGCACTGGAATAAAACCTCTGCTTTAAGTTCAAATTTTAAGGAATTGTTTGAGTCAGCTTTTTGCCACTGTGACTAAAAGACCTGACATGAACAATGTTTGAGGAAAAGTTTATCTGGAGGCTCATAGTTTCAGACGTCCATAAATGGTTGACTTCATAACTCTGGGCCCCAGATGAGGCAGTATGCCAAGGCAGAAGAGAGTGGCAGAAGAAAGCGGGTCAGGACATGGCCACCAAGAAAGAGATAGAGATAGAGATAGAGATAGATAGAGATAGAGATAGAGATAGAGATAGAGATAGAGATAGATAGAGATAGAGATAGAGATAGATAGAGATAGAGATAGATAGAGATAGAGA
>JAJEJO010001942.1:174281-214032 GCA_020662805.1 Glaucomys volans
AGATAGAGATAGAGATAGATAGAGATAGAGATAGATAGAGATAGAGATATAGAGAGAGCACTCCATTCTCCAGAGGTAAAATACATATACCCCAGGAGCAATCCTCAATGACCCAGCTCTTCAGCCACACTGTACCTGCCTATAGTTACCACCCAGTTCATCCCTATCAGGAGAATAATGCACTAATTAGATTAAGACCCTCATAACCCAATCATTTCACCTTTAAACTTTCTTGCATTGTGTCACATATGAGCTTTTGAGGGACACCTAAGATCTAAACCATAACAGGAAGGTGTGGCCCACCTGTTCACTCTTGAGCTGTCTTCATCTCCGTGAGTTACTGCACATACTTACAGTTAGAGAAGGGGGGACTGTCTAACTATGTCTGCTCAGTAAATACAGGAGTTTTGTATTTTAACCATATCACACCCATAGTTTATAAGTTAGAAATGTAATTCCAGCAATTGGATATTATCTGTAGTTTCACCTGACTCTTTATAAATCATAACGTGTAGTCTAGAGGTGAATACCTCAGCCAGGACACAACTGATATTTAAAAATGTTCCTTGATATCTTTATTATTTTCTTATTACAAGAACTTAAGAAAAGGATGATTTTTCTTAAAACCCTTAACAAGCTACAAAACTGAAATTTATCCTTCCATGATGAAATAAATCTGTTTTTTGGTAGCTTAAAGAAAACTCAGCCAAGGAGCTGTCTGAATGCTGCTTTATAACAAAGTTGGCAATACTGAGATGATACGTACAGAGCTTCATAAATCATGTACTATCAGAATGCGTCACTTACCTCAATCCATCCGTGTTCCCAGAAAGCTGCAAGTGAGCCACTTGACAAAATGCCCCTGAACATGGGTCAAATTCCAGGCAAAGTTGAGGTAGAAGTTTGCTTCTGGTATCTTCAGCACTGTTTTTTTTTTTTTTCAAAGCTCATTGAATTTTTTTTCTGCTAAACTCTTCTCCTCAGTTGCTCAGAATCTTTCTATTCTTCCATTGATACCAGGAAAGAATTGATCAGCTGCTGCTACTTTAACCAGACATTTAATTTTTTATCACTATCTTAACAGTCAGCATTAGGGAAGACAGTGTTTCATCCAGTAGGATTCTGAGATGACAATAGGGTCATTCATCAGGGCAGCTTCCCAGAGGAACTAGAGAAAACTCAGGGGACTTTGGCTTTTGTAGCACAAGATGCCCTGGTTCTTCTGGGGTTGAAAGATGGAACCAAATCATTTGCTGGAGATGCTGAAGGAAAGAGAAGATCTCAAACAACTGTCTGCCCTGGAAAGCCATGCATACCAAGTCAGAGCTCCTGGTTGTGCAACACTCATTTCTCTACTCTACTAGACAACTCTTCATCACCTTGACTCTTTCCTGCCGGGCAGAATCTTTGTGCAGAATAATAATAATTTTAAAACTTGTAAGTTGAATATCTCTGAATAGAATTCCTGAACTAGATATGTAGGATTTAAGAAGGGGCAATATTATAGATAAAGCATAAGTTCTCTCAGTTCCTAATAACATTTTCAATCTAAGAAGAGCAGAGATTTGTGGATGCCAGGAGGGTTGTCTTTATTTCCCCTAAACATCTTTCTTCATAGCATTTTTTTGATCTAAATTATTTTGACTTTCTTCCTTTAAAATATATCTAAAGTATGAGATTGTTCTATCTAAATGTCTTTTATTTTCTTCTTTTTTGTGAACATAAAATTATTAATTGTATTATACATGTTAATTATAAAAATTAGAGATTACTCATAATACCACAAACTAGAACTAATCAATATTGACTTTTTACTTAATAGAATCCTTTGTTCCTTCCTTTTTTCTTCTCTCTTGTTTAAATAGTACAAAATATCATTATATTATACATATTCTTGTGATTTATTTTTTATTTACATTAAATATCTATGCTCTTCCTCAAGACCATTTTATTGGCTGCACAGTATTTCCCATATAATTTACATCATTTATTTTCACACTTTCACTATTATAGGTAACTCTGAGACGAATATCCTTAAATGTACATTCCTGTTGACATGTTCACTTGTTTTCGTAGAATAAATTCCTACCTATGAATGAAACTGATGAAATAAACATGTTTTGAGACTTTTGATTAACACTGCCAAGTTGTCTTTCCCTAAGACTTCCCTGCCTGAGTGTGGGTCAGGTGTGTATGGGAAAGGGGACAAAGGGCAGGGTCCTGAAATCTCGCCAGGTAATTACCACACAGGTCTGCCTTCCTTTGGAGGCTGAAGCTTGCTCTGAGGTGGCATTGGGTTGCAAGGGCTCCTTAGAGATATAGCTGAGGCCCTCGGAGGAGGAAAATAAGCAGCCTAAAGTCAGCTTACATTTGCTTCACTCTGTTTTCATTTCTTCCCTAATTTTTCTGTTCTTCTGCTCCCTATGCTGAGCTCTCCAGTTCTGGCTCTGAAGTTGGGGTGCTGGGATGCCAGAGTCCTTCCCTGTCTCCCAATTGGGGTCTGACTTTCCTTGGAGGTTTAATTGAAAAGAGCCTGGCTCAAAATTCCCAATGAATTAGGAACCACTGCCATCTACTGTTAGTGTGTCTGAAGTGCTGTGAAGGTTTAAATCCTCATCACAACCTATCTGGCGTCCTAGAAAAGTGCTTTCCTCAGGTCCAGGCTGTGATGGACTGAGCTCACCTGCTAATTAGGAAAATTAAGCATTTGGGGGAAGAATTATGAGATTCCATTTAGAATGATGAGGTACAGTCAGCGAGAGTGTGGGGCATTCAGAGAGAAGAGGACAGTAGAGAGGTTTCCTTGAATGAATAAATCACATAAGTAGAAGGGAGCAGTAGAATACAGGATTAAGGGGAGACACAATTATTTAGGGAACACATGGAGACCTCTGAGACATTTCTAGGGATGCATGGAAACTATATGAGATCTCCTCTGAGTCTCAAAGAAGCACTGAGGCTTGGAGAATCAAAGGAGCCCACCAGCTGTCACGAAGCACATAGGGCAGATCAATGCAGCCCTCAGAACTCCTGCTTCCAAGACCTGCTCTATGTTTCACCCTGGGCGCTCTATGTTTTCACCCCTGGGCGCAACCAACCTTTAGCTCCACCAGTCTCCCCTGCTAGGGGCTACCTACAATAGTATTTCTTAAAAGTCAATAACACTTTCTTTGAAAAGTGAGCTGTGAGTTACACCTTCAGATTACTGTCTCATTTGTGCTTGTTCCTTGTTATGATTTGGTCAGATCAGGAGGACGAGTGTTACTTCCCTTGTGCAACTGAAGGGGCCAAGAGCAGATCAGGGACCAGTTCTGAGGTAGCAGCTAACCAGTGACACAGCAAAGGCTGGAACCTGAGAATTTACCTGTCTGCCTCTACCTTGGGGGACTCTGGGGAGAGTGTCCAGACCCAGCAAAGAGAAGTGTTTGCCCAGCAAGCAGGCCTCTATCATTCACTCCCTACAAACCCAACATGATCTCTTATAAGAGTCATGCACTAAGTACACAAAGCAGACTTTTTTAAGACATTAGAAACATTTAATTTTTTTCTTTTTAATTAATGAATAATAGTTGTACACATTGATGGGTATGATGTGGTATGATATTTGTATACATTATGGAATGACTGAATCAAGCTAATCTGTCCATTATCGCCTCACATATTTACTTTTTCTTTGTGGTGGTGAGAACATTTAAAATCTCTTAACAATGGGGAAATATGTATTATTGTTAACTCTAGTCACCCTGATACAAAAGATCTCAAAGATGTATTCCTCCTAACTGAAACATTTTACTCCTCGACCAGCATCTTCCCTTTTCCCACCCCCTCGCTCTCTGATAACTGCCATTCTACTCTCTACACCTGTAAGAATTCATATTTTAGATCGCATATCATTATGCTAAGTGAACCAAGTAGGCCTTTAGTCTTTTAAGCCCTGTGCTGCTTTCAGACAGTTTTCTGTGAAGCCAGTGTGGAGTCTTTGGACCAAGAATTACTTACTGTTAGCGATCACCTACCCCTTGCGAGCCACCGTTCCAGCTCAGTAACACCAAAGGCCCTCTGACTATGCCTGCATCCCTTTCTTCAACTCCCACTCTTTAGGATTCTGGGGTCTCTCCTGAAGTTACAAACTGCTCATCGAAGACTGATCTGCCTTCCTGTTATCTGCCTTTGAGAGAAGCTTTAGATCTCTCTCCTGCATTTCTCCCTCAGCCACCAGGGGTCACTATAATCCCCATAGAATTCTTGAGGCT
Source organism: Glaucomys volans (assembly GCA_020662805.1). Taxonomy (NCBI): domain Eukaryota; kingdom Metazoa; phylum Chordata; class Mammalia; order Rodentia; family Sciuridae; genus Glaucomys; species Glaucomys volans. The sequence continues at coordinate 178,535 of JAJEJO010001942.1, forward strand.
TGTGCCTGTTTCAGACACCGCCTGTAAAATTTGGGATCTCCTCTTAGCAGATGTAATTAGTAATTCCTGTGCAGATGGTGGTGGTGGTGGGACCAGGAATACTGGGGATGTCAAGTTAGATGAGCTACTTTAAGCAGTCTGGGAACATTCTCACGGTCTCAGGTTGCTGAACAAAAATTCCCTTGGCACTGGTTGCGCAGAACCTGTCAGGTCATATACAGGTGGTAACAATGATGGCCACCCAAAGGCTCATTTTCTCTAATGCTGCTCACATTTTTCCTTATTGATGCAAGCACTTGCTTTTCTAGGAGTTCATGTTGACAGCACAATTGTTATCTTCCTAATCTGTCCCTCAAAAATGGTGGTAGGGATGATGGAATTGTAGGAGGGGGTCTTAAAAGCTGTAAAAATGTTTTTGAGACAACTTTGGGCTACCAGGACAAGGGAAGAAGCTCTACTCTGTGGGTTTGAACCCCATTTCATCTACCTTTCTGTTGGTAATCTTAGGTAATCTCTTCTACCCCTTTAGAACTCAGTGTAATGGTCAGTGACCTTCCAAAATTCATATCTGCCTGGAACCTGAGAAGGCAAACTTCTTGAGAAATAAGGTATTTGTAGATATGATTAATTAGGTTAAATGAGGTTGTTCTGAATTAGGGAGGGCCCTAAATCTAATGACTAATGTCTTTATAATAGAAGAAACACAGAGAGGCAGATAAATAGGGAACACCATGGAAGATGGAGGCAGAGATTGGAGGGCTATGTCTATGAGCCATGGAGCATCCAGGATTGCTGGAGGCACCATAGCGAAGGAGAGGAAAAGCAGGATTCTTCCCAGGAGCCTTTGGAGGGAGCATCACCCTGCTGATGCCATGAATTTGGACTTCTGGCCTCCAGAACTGTAACAGAATAAAGTTCTGTTGTTAAAAGCCACTCAGTATGTGGTGGCTTGTTATAACAGCAGAGGAAACTAATACACTTGATTTCCTCAGAAGCAAAATAGAGATTATATTACTTCAGATATTGCTGGACATTGAATAATATGATATTTTTTTAATGACTGTGCTGCCATATCCCATAGCTAAATCACGGCTGCTGGATGGTTATAGAGTTCAGCTTTTTTACCAAAGAGTAACCACTTAAAAATGGTAGCAATAATTACTTGGGCTTGCTTTTGAGTAATAGCCTCCTGCTTCTTGATAATTCCCTCCCACTTTATCTCAGGTATCCTTCTCTGGGACCTTTTCGTTCTTCTCCCAGAGAGCAAATCTTGCAGGCCACACTTTCCATGGCAGCATGGGTGGCCCTATTGGGCATTTCTCAGTGCTCTGCTGCCCTGGGGAGTGTGGCTTCCTGTCAGTTTCTCTGCCATACTCTTCATATCCCCAGAATTTCTTCCCACCTGCTTTGCTTTTTCATATGACTTCTGAGTGGCACCAATTTGCTTCAAGTCTAGTGTGACCTGTGGAAATATTGTCTGCATTATAAAATCTTGTTGTTGGAGGGGGCCCTGGGAGCAGTGCCCTGTGCCGTGCACCCTTCACGAGTAGCTGATATTCCCTCACAGAGGAGACCAGAGCAGCTGCAGGGCTAGAGCTGCTCTGAGAAATTTGGCTGGATTCCATTCCTGCTGAGTACTGTCAACCACATCTGAAATCAATCAGCATCTCAGCCACAGCTTAATACCCCCCACAGATTCCCATGCTGTCCCCTCAAAGCCAATTCCAATCATTACTTACAGTCTCAGTCCTCTGTCACCAGCTCTTATCTCTGTCTTCTGGTGGCAGGAGAGCACAAAGGTCATCTGTTTCCCATAAGCACTGCAATACTAGACATAGGGTAGAGGGATTTGAATTCAGAGACATCTGATATGGTCACCAAGGCTGTGATTGAGATAGTCATTGAGAACTGAATTAATCAGTTCACCAAATGCTTATTCAATGCCAGGCAGAGTGCTATGTGCTGGAATTTTAAAAATAAATGAAGATCAACCTCATTGCTTTGCTGTTGAGACCAACAAATGGATCTCAACTGCTTCCATTTCTAAGGTATTAGAGCTATAATAATAGGAACTCTGTGGATTATGTGGATTACAAAATAATTATACTAGTCACCTATAAAATATCTGAAATAATTTGCAGGTTCAGGCTCACTGGAATGAGTCTTGCTGTCTCAGAGAATATTAATGTCATTTTATTGTTTTGGTGGGTTTTAACCTTATTTAGGTGTTCTTTGATACCTCTATCAAGAAGTGGAGCCCAAAGGCCAGGTGGGACATGTCTGTAATTCCAGTGACTCAAGGAAATTTAGGCAAGAGGATTGGATTGTAATTTTGAGGCCAGTTTCAGCAATTTAATGAGGCTCTAAGTAACTTAGTGAGATCCTGTCAAAAAAAAAAAAAAAAAAGTGGAGTCTTTGTCATTTCCTCCGTGTCTGTCATCTCAGACCACCATAACAAAATGCCTGCGACTGGGTGACTTAAATAACAGAAATTAGTTTCTCACGGTCCAGGAGCCTGGAAGTCAGAGATCAGGATGCTAGCATGGGCAAGGTCTGGTTAGGGCTCTCTCTCTGGCTTTCAGACCAAACCTTCTTGCTGTGTCCTCATATGATGGAGAGAGAGGGAGCAAGCTTTCTTTTTATAAAAGCGCTAATCTCACAATGAGGATCTGACTCTCATAATCTCAACTAAACTAAGAATGTACGTCCCAAAGTCTTCATTTTCAAATACTATTATGCTGGGCACTAGGACCTCACCATGTGAATTTTGGGAGATACAATGCAGTGCATAACACCGGGAGCTTGGGACTTTGTAACTGCCTTGATAATAATGTGGTGATGCTGCATGACTTCCAAAACTGGTTTAGGAAAGGTGCCACAATATCTGATGTTTTTTTTGAGATACTTTTAGAACCCTGCTGTCATTCTTCAAGGAAGTCCAGGTCACATGGAAAGTCTTCAGGTAGATGCTATATCAACAACCCCGGAAGAAGAGCCAGCTGACAGTCTGGTGGATGCACCAGATGTATTTGTGTGTGAAGAAGTCTAAGAGAGGACTCCAGTCCCAGCCAAGAAAGAACCATCTGGCTGAGTCCAGGGAACCCTCAGAACTATGAGTAATTATTATAATAATAAATGATTATTGTGGTTTATGTAATTGTAGATAAGCAAACAGCAATCTTCATTGGCTATTTGTTAGATTATTGCCTTACAAAATATCCTGACTTAGTAAGCATGATCCTAGCACCCCTGTACACCAGACCTACATTAAAACAAAGGGCCACAGTTTGCTGTCATGTACATTTAGCCTCAGTTGTAGCCAGATACGGAAGCTTTTTGACTATGGCAGTGGTTAGCTATCTGTTAGAACTACCTGGGAAAATTTTGAGAATTCCTGTGTCTAGGCTATGACCAGTTAAGTCAAAATCTTTGTGGGTGTGGTCCTGAATTAATATTTTTTAAAGCTCCCCAGGTAATCTTAATTTTCATCTGAACTTTGAGAGTGACAGAGTGAGGAGCAAGTTCGGCTTGCTGTATAAGTGCCAGTCTTGTGTACGACCATGCCACTCTGAACACTCCTAATCACATCTCATCTTAGAAGCTAAGTAGGCTTGGGCCTGGTTTATACTTAGATGGGAGAAGTGACAGCCTTCCTCATCACTGGGCATAATGAGGACAGCCTTCCCATCCCCTAGAGGAGCACAGGGAAAAAAGAAAAAATTGAGAACAGATAAATTTACTCTTTCCTATATCACTTTCAGTGAAATACATTCTTCCTGACCCAGATTTTTATTTTAGCTAATGCCATTCTGTCTTCTCTCCTATTATCAGGGCTCAGAGTCCAATTTCCTTCATGATCACTATAGGTACATTAGTTATCTCTTGCTGCGTAACAAATTACCCCTAATCTCAGCAGATTAAAATAATAAAGATTGGCTTATTTCACTTAGCATGATATTCTCCAATTGGTGGGGGTATGAAAAATGGTGAAATGAGACAGACATCATTACCCTATGTGCATTTATGATTACATGAATGGCGTGAACGTACATCATGCACAACCATAGAAATGAAAAGTTGTGTCCCATTTGTATACAATGAATCAAAATGAAGTCTTTAAAATTAAAAACAAAACAAAACAAAACAATAAAGATGTACTATTTCACCCCATTTTGTGGGTCAGGGATTCCACAATGGCTTGAGTGGTTCTGACTTAGAGTCTTTCATGAAGTTGCAGTGCCAGAGACAAGTGTTCCCTTGACATTATGTGTCAGAGCATGTGATCCAGAGAGAGGAGACAGTTGTAATGACCTTTTATGATCTGGTCTCACAAATCATTTTTGCAATCTCCAGCTGGTTACACAGGTCAGGTCTAACTCAGTGTGGAAGAAGACTCCACAAGGGCATGAATTTCAGGTGGTAGAAATCACTGGGGGTCCCTAGAGGTTGACCTTCAGTCCAGCCTCAATAACCTTTTCATTCTTCATACACCTTAAGATCCACTCTTCAGCAGTAGTTTATAAACTTGGATGATCTACAGAATCATCTGGAAAGCATCTAAAAGATGCCATCTGAGAGGTTTTGATGCAATCAAACCTATAAATCTGTGGTTTAAAGTCTCCCAAAGCAAATCTGGTGATTGCAATGGGAACCTAAGGTTTACACAATTTTGGCACTTAGTTTCTGGCCTAGGGAAGGGGTCCTGTTTAGATTTTCCTCCCATGGGTCAGGCTACATGAGGAGGACCCTGAAGTCCAAGAGAGATGTCTGGTGATAGTTCAGGAACTGCTTTTCTGTACTTTGTTCCTCTTCAGGTTCCACCTATCTCTATTTCCTTCTTATCCCAACTTGACCATTGCCCAACTGGCCACTTTCTTGGATCCAGACATCTAACTTAGAATCTTATACCTATAAAAGAGACTTTTTGAAGACTGAAAAAATTGTTTATGAAGCCCTGTTTTGGAATGACCTCACACAACCATGTCCAGCCTATAACCATGTGTGGCCTTCAACACATGGGGATGTGTGGATGGGGAAGTGGAGGGGATTTTGAGTTCCCCTAACTTTTCCCATCTCAAGACTAGAAGTTTGTAGGTGAGGACTTCTTTAGGTGTCCTTGCTTATATTTTAGACTAGTAGTTGAGAGCCCAGGATCTGGGGGCAGACTTCCTAAGGTTCAGGTCCTGCCTCTTCTACTTACCTCATAGGTTTTAGGGGAAGTTATTACAGTTTTTGGGGGGCCCTTCGTCTTAAGCAAGGTTACTGTGTGGGATTGATATTTATTACTGCTTATCCTTCATCATCTGTCTGCTTTGGGATTCATAATATTCATAGGGTACTTAATAGTCCATGTAAGAACTCAGTGAGGTGGCCACAAGCCTCTGCCTGTTAGGACATGGTAAGGAGGAGCAGGATTCAGGATTTGTGAAGGAATAGGGAGCATGACATGCTGATGAATTCTAAGATATATGGGAAAGAGAAGAGCTTATATGGATTCTCATAGTTCTGTCTAGCCTAAGAAAATGGGGAAAATGTAGGTGCCATTTGCTGACATGGGGATAATTGAGGGACCAATGAGTTTGGGGGCTTGGTAAGATCTTCACATTTGAAGATTTAAATTCAGACACCTGTTGTGCTTCTATATAGACATTGAGATATTTGAATTCATAATCCAGGGAAGATTTGGGGCTGGAAATAGACATTTAATAATCATGAGCATGTTGACTCATTAAAGTCATGGGATTGATCAGAAGATTTAGGGTGCAACCACAAAGAGAAGAAAGATTAGGACTGAGAACAAAGCTCTGCAGCTCTGTTTGAAGGTGAGGAGCCAGCAAAGGCTTCCACAAAGAAGCTGTCACTGAGGGAGGAAGCAGCATGAGAGCTTAAGCAAGATATTTTTTCTAAAAGGTGTTCGTTTGGATCTTGAATCTCCCCAAAGTCCACATGTTAAAGGCTTCGTTCCCAGGGTGGCACAACTGGGAAGTGGTGGAGCCTTTAAGATGGGGGACCTAGTGAAAGGTCTTCAGGTCATCCAGGGCATGGCCTTGAAGGGAATGTGGGACTCTGGCCTTCCCTCTCCTCTCTCAGCCATGAGATGGGCAGCTTTGCTGGGCCTCAGGGTCCCACCATGATGTGCTGTCTTGCCACAGGCTCAAAGCCATGAGCCCAACCAATCATACCTTGGAACTTCTAAAATTACAAGCCACAATACGCTTTTGATCTTCATAAACAAATTATCTCTGACATTTTGTTTTAGTGATAAAAATCTTATTAACACACATGGAAATATTGGAACATGTGTGTTTATGGTAATAATTCAAGAGATGAGGGTACATCGATGATGCCAGAGGAAGAAGAAAAAATTACAGGAGAAAATCTTCTAGTTGATGAGAGGATGGGGACCAAAGCACAAAAGGAGGGGTTGCTTGGGGAAGGAGGAAGACATTTCACCAACTGCTATGGAGAATGCAGGGAGTCAATGGTTCCAGGTGTAGATGTAGTGGTAGAAGGTTATTGCTTTTATACATTTAATGAAGTAGGAGGTGATGTCATTGGAGGAGACTGAGGAAAAGAGGGGGGTTGTGGGAAGTTTGAGCAGTGAGAAGTTGTGAAATAAACTTTGGGGGAAGTGAGAGAATAAATTGATTCTAGAAAAGGGGTAGAATCACTGGGCAATGTAGTGGTACTTATGGTTATAAAGCTAGAAGGAGGCTTATTGGCCTAGCAACTTGCCAAAGTTACATACCTGGCAATACAGGTAAGCTTCACTTGTGATCAACTTCTTTCCCTGACAGGATGACTCTTCTGTGAAACAATGGTTAAGATGAAATAGAGAATTTATCTCCATTCTGAGAATATGGGAAGAGAGCTACAACATTGGAAAACCATGCTGAGTACTCAAAGATCACCTTGTACTGTATGCATAAAGGGGGTATTTTTGTCACTGTTTACTGGAACTCAGCAGCAGTGATGATGATATATTAGTCCCTTTTCCATTGCTCTAACAAATACCTGATATTAGATACTTTATAAAGAAAAGATATTTTTAGCTCACAATTTTGGAGGCTGAGAGTTCAAGATTAGGTAGCCCTGGAGGGTTTGGTCTTTGGTGAGGACCCCTTGACTGTCACATCATGGCAGATGGCATCATAGTGGAAGAATATGTGAGAGAGATCACATGGAAAGTCTGGAAACCAGAGAGTAGATAGGGGCCATGCTCTTTTTTTTTTTTTTTTTGGTACTTGGGATTGAACCCAGGGTCACTCCACCACTGAGCCACATCCCCAGCCCTATTTTGTATTTTATTTAGAGACAGGGTCTCACTGAGTTGCTTAGGGTCTCACTAAGTTGCTGAGGCTGGCTTTGAACTCGAGATCCTCCTGCCTCAGCCTCCCAAGTGCTGGGATTACAGGCGTGCGCCACAGCACCTGGTGTGGGGCCATGCTCTTTTATAACTATCATCTCTTTCAGGAACTAATTGGGGTACCCTGAAAAATATAAGTACAGTATCCCTAGTGACCTAATAACCTGGTACTAAGTCTTACCTCTTAAAGATTCCACCACCTCTCAACATCAATGCTGGGGGTCTAAGCCTCTAGTGCATGTGCCCTTGGGGACACATTCAAACCACAACCAAACCACAGCAGGTGATAAGAGAAGAACAGCCAAGAATTGTCCAATGCCAGGCAGTCGCCTTCAGTGCAGGCACTGCTCTCAACTCTAGGAAGAAAACAGTGAACAAAACTAGACACAGGCACTTCCCTTGCACCTGGAAGCCAGCAAGGCCATTTTCTATGTAATCTCCAGCAAGGCTGCTCTGCTGACCAGTTGTGTGAAGAAGTCTTTGCCTGAAACCCAGCCTCTGATATGACTGACACATTTGGAATTGGAAGAATTTCTTCCCTCTATGTCCACTCAATGTACCCCAAACCATGACACCAGCTGATAAGATGGGATCTGAGTCAAGATCTTGCATGTCATAATTTTCTTCAAGGCTGGCGACAATAGCCTTGAGTTCTTCAGTGAGGGAAAAAGAACTCCTGGCCATGAAATCTGCCTTGCAGATCTGCAGGCATCGTGGAACAGAGACCTGACCACTCGTGCTAATGCTACAGAGGCCCTATTCTTTCACCCTGTGGAGTTCAGGTTCCTAATGTGTGAACTCAAGGTTTTTTCAGAAAACAGTCGTCAAAAGCACATCTTTCTAGGATTTATCTACTTAGAGATCTTCACAGTCCTTGCCTTAGTCTTCTAAGGTTGTCGTGACAGCCTACCATAGACTTGCTGGCTTATACAATACAACTGAAATTAGTTTTCTTACAGTTCGGGAAGATGTAAAAATCCAAAATCAAAAAACCACCTGAATTTAGTCTGAATTTAGTTTCTGGCAAGGGTTCTCTTTTGACTTGCAGAGTGCCACCTTCTTGATATGCCCTCACATGGGAGAGAGAGAGATAGAGATAGATAGAAATAGATAGATGATAGATAGATAGATAGATAGATAGATAGATAGATAGATAGATAGATAGAGATAGATAAGTAGAAATCTGATGCCTCTCCTCTTTTAAAAAGATACCCATTCTGTTTGGATCAGGGATCCAACCTTAGGACCTCATTTAACATTTAACCTTAATACACTCATTATAGGATCTGTCTCTAATACAGTGACATGAGGAGCTAGGACTTCAACATATGAGGTTTTTGTTTTGTTTTGGTTTTGTTTTGGAAATACAATTCACTCCATAGCATTCCTACAGCTCCAAACGAACTTGAGAAGGCCCTTTCAGAGTCTCAAATAGGCTGTGTCCTCCAACATTCAATTATACTCCAGGATTAATGTGTCATAGCTCTGGAAACAAAAATGTGCAATGAAGTCCACTGGATGGTTGTACACCCTGGAGAATAAGTTTCTGACCAAGCATTAAATGAGCTTTCTCATTGAGAAGGGCTCTCTGTTCAAAATTCAACATAGTCTCTTTCAAAGATAGTCAATGGCCACTGGGCCTTTGAGTGTGTAGGACTGGACCTGAGTTGGCATTTTTTTGTTTTTTCTATTTGTTCTATTTAGTTACACATGACAGCAGAATGCATTTTGATTCATTGTACACAAATGGAGTGCAACTTTTCATTTTTTTGGTTGTACACAGTGTAGAGTCACATCATTCCTGTAATCATACATATACATAGGGTAATGATGTTTGTTTCATTCTACCATCTTTTCTTCCCCATTCCCTCCCCTCCCCTCATTTACCTCTATACAATCCAAGGTTCCTCCATTCTTCCTTTACTGCCCCCCACCCATGAGATTCTTGAGCATCAGTAGTTTATGTGCAGCAAAATAGTGCTCTCCTAATAGAAATGAGAAACATAAAACCAAGCTGGGATTAGTGGTAGAGGGTAAATCCATGCAGATCCTGGGTATATAGACAAGGTCCACACCAGGTGCAAACAGTAGGGGGCACATTATCTCAAAAGAATTTATGAGGAATGATAAGTTGACTAAAGTTCATGTGCTTCTTATCACCATGTGACCACATGCCGGAAATTTCATACAATTTCCATAATGAAAGACTCCTGCCCCTCTGTTATGGAGGAAATTCTTCTAGTAGCTAGAGTGTGGCAGTTAGCTCCTTTCTCCAACACCACTGTGGAGATGGCTACATGCTGTTAGAGTTGCTTAGGAAAGAAGAACATGGAAGAAAAGGAACTGAGCTACAGGATCACACAAGAATTTGTGTAATGTGTTGTGTTTCTCCTCCACTATCACATAAGCACCATGAGGTCAGGGGTCATGTTTGTATTAGTTATCACTGCAGCATGGCCTAGCAGAAATCAGAACACATAGGAGGAACTCAATATTTCATCAAAGAATGAATGAATGAATAAGTGAATTGTGTCTAGAAGGGACTTTGGAGAATGAGATGAAGCTGACTTGGCATTTCTACACTGATTTTCAATTTTTAAAGGACTTTCATAATGGTTTTCTCATTGACCCAAGCATGTGAGGTTAATATTTGTGTGCCTTTGATCAGGGAGGTCCCACTCAGGGAGGTAAAGGAAACTGTGCACCAATGCTTAATGTGATCAGTGACAGTACAGGGTTTGGAAAGCTGTCTTCTGATTCTGGGTCATCATATGCAATTTCTTTCTTTCCAAGGTGAGAAAGGCACACACAGGTTCACAATAATGTTCACAAGCTTACATAAAAAACAAAATCATACAGGAATATCTATCTGGCAAAAATAATTCTTTCCTCAATTATGTTCCTTAGTTCTTTTATTCTGGCCCAAGGCAGATTCCTTAGCCATGGTGTAAACACATCTAATGGCTTCTTTTGAGAAATGATTAATTCAGATTTTTTGCTGATTTTTAACTGCATTTTCCCCCTTTTTGAGTTGCTTTGAGTTCCCTGTATATTTGCATATTAACCCCTTATTACATGTACAGTGTGCAACTATTATCTCCCATTTTTTATGTCTTCTCTTCACTTTGTTGATTGCTTCTATGAAAACTTTTCTGCTGGATATAATCCCATTTGTCCATTTTTGACTTTGTTGACAATTCTTTTGGGGTCATATCCAAAAATTCATGTCCTAAATCAATATCAAGAAGAAGGTTTTCTTCTAGTGGTTTTATGGTTTCAGGTCTTATGTCTTTCAGGTCTGTAATCCACTTTGAGTTGATTTTTGTGTATGATGTAAGAGTCCAGTTTGATTGTTCTGCATGTAGAAATCTAGCTTTCCCAGCATCATTTATTGAAGAAACTGTCTTTCCCTTATCGTGTGTTCTTGCACCTTTGTTGATCAATTAAGTATGAACGCCTGAATTTATTTCTGGGCTCACTGTTCTGTCTTTATGGTTAAAATTTCTCTTTTTATGTGAGTATCATGCTATGATTACTATGGTTTCATAGTATATTTTGAAGTCAGATAGTGTGATACCTCCAGCTTTGTTCTTTTTGTTTATGATTGCCTTGGTAATTGAGGGTCTTTTGAGAGTCCACACAAATTGTAAGATTGTTTTTCTATTTCTATGAAAAACACAACTGGACTTTTGATACATATTGCATTGAATCTATAGATCACTTTGGATAGTATGGACACTTTTACAGTATTAATTCTTCCAATCTGTGAATGGGAATATGTTTCCACTCTATTTCAATTTCTTTCTTCAGTGCCTTATAGTTCAGTTTACAGATCTTTCACTTCCTTGATTAAATTTACTCCAAAGTGTTGTTGTTGCTATTATTATGTATTATTATTATTATTATTTTATGGTGTTGGGGAAGACGTGGAGCCTGGGACAATGGAGGCTGTCCTGGTGCTGTGGCAGGCATGGGTGTTGGGTCTCTGGTGCCAGACTGAAGTCTGGGGTTATAGGAAGTGGTTTGTCATTGGGGCAGACCTGAAGCTTGGGGCTACAGGAGTGGTCCTCATACTGGAGCTGCTATTCCTGGATCTTGTTGTTATGGGATTTGACCTGGAACCAGTTTCTCCTGAGACTGCTTGGTGCTCAGGTCCAAAACAAAGCAGGGTTTTCACTTCACTCTGTTTCCTCTATGCAGAGGGCATCTCTCTGTTGTACTGCTGGAGCCTGGATTAGGGGTAACATGAGGGTATGAAATTGTACTTCTTACCTTCCTCAGTTTGTCTTTTTTCTGTGCTACGCTCAGGAACTGTAAACTCTCACTTGGATTCTTTAGCTTTTGTGAATGTATTGTCATGAATTCAGGGAGTTATTCAAATTAATGTTTCCAGAACCATCACCGAAAAGTCCTATTCAACCTTCTTGCTCAGAAGACGAATCTACTTTTGAATACTTTTTACTGAGAGTAGATGAGAATTTACCCAAATGTAGATGGGATGCTATTAGTGTTCCCTCCCACCGATGGTTTCTTTCACCAACAATGAAAGGAAATAACAACCAGGTGGCAGAAACCTTGATAATCTGACTCACTTTCTTTGAGTTATTGTACTGATTTCTTTTGGCCATGTAAACATACAATTTTAGTGCATTAAAGAGGCATGTAAAGTTTTCTTTTTTCTCATTTCTCCAGGTTTTACACAGATTCTACAGAGAGTCTTAACTTTGTGAATATAGTTTGGTTTGGTTTTAGTCATTTAAAATCAAGACTTGCTTCTGTTTACATAAAAAGAATAAATAAAACAACTACCAAAACTAATAAAAGGTTGAAGGCTATATAATTAACATATAAAAACAATGTGAATTTAATATACTAGTAGCACACAATTGGAAAATACAATTTAAAAATTCTATTTGCTACAACAGAAATATATAACACTTTGCAATAAATAAAAAGTGTAAGACTTTTATACAGAAAAATACAAAATGTTGCTGAGGAAAATTAAAGAGGGATTAAAGAGAAAAATATGCTCTGTTTATGGATTAGAAGTCTCAGTGTTGCTAAAATATCAATTCTTCTTAAATAGATATATACATTTAATGTGAAGTTCCAGTACAAATCCCAACAGGAATTTTTGTAGAAATTAACAAGATAATTTCTAAAATTAAAATAAAATTTACATGAAAATGGAAATAGAAAGAACCTAGAATATTCGAAGTCATTTTGAAAAAAAAATTGGCAGACTTATACTTCCCACTTTCAAGGCATATTTAAAAGCTACTAAAGATACAGTGATCAAGGCAGTGTGATAGAGGTATAAGAATCAACAAACAGATCAAAGGAATGGCACAGGAGCCCAAGCTGGACACTCTTATATGATTATGACTTCACTTGGGAATAGCAGTTCTTTTGATCCTGTACTTAGTGTTCTCAAGACAAGGAGATGTGGTCTCATTGAAAAAAGACCCTAATACATAAGACAAGATGTTGCATGTAATAATATTTTAGAGACTTAAAGCTGAATGCCATTCACTATATTCATTACACAGAATCATCCTTTTTCCTCCTGCAACCTTATATAGTAATCAATAAATTACGATAGATAAAAGTATGACATTCAAGCATGGGTGGATTATCTAACAATGTCATCACTCTACATCTCTCATGTCACCTAGCATCCTAGATATTGTAGGTCAGTCTTGAGTTCAAACACTAAGCCCAGGTATTTTCATTGTTACCTATACTTGTCGCATCACAACTCTTATTGTAGGATTTAGAATATTGGTGTGAGGTGGGGGCAAGTACCTCTGCCTCCTCGACTCTAGGTTTCTCTCCAGTCTCAGTTGAGGTTGAAAATTCAAACTGAAGTACTCCATGTTTTATCAGCCCGATGAGCATGTTGGGTTAAGGGTTTTAGGGCTTCAACATCAGGTTGTCAAAAGGTCAGTTTCCCAAAGCCTGGCCAGAGCTTGAACTGAATACCTTGTCATGATGGAATGTAGGAACCTTGAAGCGTTTTGGATCACCTGATTCAAACTTCATTCCTGAATAAACCACTGAGATTCAGGAGGGAAAATCATTTATATGATGTCAGGAAGCCTGTTAGAAAAGAGTTGGGCCTGGAATCCATCTTCGTTTCTCAGTTAATGCTTCTCTCATCATGCTGCCATTTCTAAATCTTGACCTTGATTACATGTTATGTTTTATATGCCACATGCTACCAGCAGAGGGCACCATTAATCTGTTGGTGTTTTAGAGAACTTTGGTTTTTAGTGTAGTTATTAAGAGTATGTTAAAATTTGCTGGTGTGGTGGCCCACACTTGTAATCCCAGCAGCTAAGAGAAGCTGAGGCAGGAGGATTGTGAGTTCAAAGCCAGCCTCAGTAAAAGTGAGGCACTAAGCAGTTCAGTGAGAATCTTTCTCAAAATACAAAATAGGGCTGGGGGTGTGGCTCAGTGGTCAAGTGCCCCTCAGTTCAATCCCCAGTATCCTCGCCCCCAGTACGTTAAAATTTGATAAAATTTAATCTGGGGCTATTACATTCATAGATGTTAGGAATAGTTACTGAGCATTTGAAGGCACCATCTCTTATAAAGGCATATGAAACATCAGGATATGCACTGACATGAAACATTAATAACATGTTCCTAGGTTATTTAGGCACAGAAATACACTGCCATTTGTACTGAGATAAAACAGGAAAAAGTTGGGTTGCATCCCCTCTTTTAGAGCAGTTGTCCATTCCAGTATTATCTCATTAGAACGAACATGCCCTTTCACAGTGCATTACTTCCTGGGCAGGGCAGGGTGAACAGACCAGGGTGAGGCTACTTTGCTCATCCTTGCTGTTTGACCAACTCATAGGACTGTTGTGCAAATAAAACGAGACACTATATGAAAGTCATTGGGTGTACTGTTAGGTGAAAAATAAATAGAAGATGAGAGGACCTGTCTATAGGTGAGGGTCTTTGATAATTTGAATGGTTTGGAGGCAACAACAACCCTGGGATGTTTGACAGGTAATTGGAATGTGGGCTTGGAGTGGGGATGAAAGCCGAGGCTGGCGCCATGCATGCAGTCTAGCTGCTAGGAGCCCCGTGGTCAAAGACCTGACCCCACAGCCTGAGCTGGCATGCCCCACTCCACTTAATTTGTGTGTATGAGTCTCCATGGGAATTTCAATCATGAGCACTTTCTGGTCATGCCTGAACTTGGAACTGGAAGAACAGAGCTTGCAGGTACTACTGTCAACCAAACCAAGGTTTTCTGATGGCAAGTGGGATACTAAGAATTACTTAATGAGGCATCTGCCCCAAGTTAACGTGCTTCCTTCTTTCCTTTCTCCCATCTCCCATATTCTTCCTTTTGCTCATCCTTTTCCTTCTCCTTCTTCCCCCATATTTTCTTCTCTTCCCCTTCATTTTTCATTCATTTCTCCACAGGTTAGAAAGAAAGAATAACATTACATCCTAATAGGAACAGAATTGGAAGCAGCATAGAATCTACTAGACTTGGTTGATAGATATGGAAAGAAGAATGTATTTAAATGATGGTAATTGAAGATTTAATGAGATTTACAGAGCTGGGTCTTATTCTTCTCTTTGGGCAGAAGCAGGAGTAGGAAAGAGTCATTATGTTCAGTTTATATGTAGCAGATATGCATTTGGATCTCGGGAAGGGGAATACGACTTGAGATGCAGATTTGATTATTCTCCATATGAAAGTTGTAAATGAAGCCATGAGAACAGATAAAATTTCTGAGGTGTAAAGGGAGAAACTGAGAGGGTCATGTATTGAAATGGAAACAAGATCCCCTTTAGGACCCAAGAGGGGAGGGAGGAGCCAGTAGAGAAGACAGCAAAGGAGAGTGGGGATCTGTGAATCAGGGAACCAGGACAGAGTAGAGAAGGCAGCATAGGTGAGGAGGAAGAGGACTTGAGGATGGGCTTGTCCAGAGGCTCACAGGGTTTCCCCCAGTTTTAATCAGTTTTTTTTTTTTTTTTTTTTTTTTTTGTCAATGTGACCAAAAGACCTCACGAGAACAATTTTATAGGAGGAAAAGTTTATTTGGGTCTTCTGGCTTCAGAGGCCCCAGGTCACAGATGACCAACTCTGCTGCTCTGGGTCCAAGGGGAAGCAAAACATCATGGCAGAAAAGTGTGGTGAAGGGAAGTAGCTCAGAAGGTGGCACCAGGAAACTGAGAGCAAGAGCCTGCCTCACCATGGACAAAAATAAACTCTACAGGCTCTTCCTCAGTGACCCCTACCTGCCTACAATTAGCACACAGTTAATCCTATCAGGGGATTAATGCACTCTAGGTCAGGTTAAGGCTCTCATAACCCAATCATTTCACCTCCGAACTTTCTTGCATTTGTCTTACACGTGAGCTTTTGGGGGACACCTGCTATCTAAATCATAACAACATCTCTTTGGACCTCAAGCACTAAGCACTAAGTAGTGTCATTTTTGGCAGGTACAAGGATTTGCAGTTGAAACCACCTGATTTTGTGGGATGTACCTGAGACAGAAGGCAAGCTCTTCTCTGCCTTGCTGAAGTTACCAACAAAAATCACCACATGAAGGCACTGTGAACAAGTGAGACAGAATGTTAACCTTGAGTAGGTGCAATTAAAGGAACAAGGTGGAAGGAATAAGAGCAGACACCAATACTGAGGGCTATTTTCTTTCATTCTCATAATTACCCTGCAGGGATATCTGTTTTATAGAGGACACCAAGGTTCATAGAAGTTGTTATTTGTCCAAGATCACAGAACTAGTAATAGAACCATCTTGAATGAATCTAAAATCTAAGCATCTTCCATTATGTGCAGTTGGATCCTGGAAGTTATCTGTCTGGTGGACTGGACAATTTTCCATTGAGCCAGTTCACCTTTGGTTGAATCCAGACATCCCTTCTTTTTTTTTTTTTTTTTTTTTTAATAAGTGAAATGGTCCATTTTAATTTTTACCAGTTTTTTTAATTTACTTATTGATTCATTGAACACAAATGGAGTACAGCTACAGACATCCCTTCTTAATAAAATTATGCAGTCAACATTTTGCAGTTCTTATCGTCCATAACATCTCTCTGGTATTTGACCCAGACTGCACACTTCTTTTTGAAACTGCAAATTCACTTGCTTAGTTCTCTGACCATTTCTTTTCATCATGTTTCATTGACATTCTTTTTCACAATCCACTTCTTAATTGCTAATAATTTCCAGGATTATGTTCTTGGATATGTTCTCCTTTAACTTTGTAGTAGGAAACACAAACTAAAATGACTTCAGGTGTGGCAGGAATCTAAATGTAAACAACCTATGATATGACCATATGGCAGTGATATGACCAGGTAATGCTAAGTTAAAAAAAATGATGTTTTATATCAGAGTGAAAGGTGGGGAGCACAGTGGGTAGTAGAATTTGGGAGAAATGAACCACGTAATATCTAACAACAGGCTTAGATAGACACAGCCTGGGGTATGTGGGACAGAAGGAAATTAGCCTTTAGGAAACTGGTAGGATATTTATGAATAATGTGACTCAAAAACACAAGGCCTTATTAGACCAATGGAGATCAGAGTCCAGAAGATCACTTCTTTTATTGTGCCCTTTGAAAAAAAGAACTATGAGCTTTATTTATAATAAGTAAATAAACAAGAAAGCAGACTCAACTTACACTAGCCATCTCTAGTGTTCCCCTGGGTGCTTTGAGAACATTAGAATCAGCAGCAAGGCCAGGACATAATGAAGGTTGGGCAACTATCTCAGGGGAGGTGGGTCACAAGGACAGGGAAAACTGAGTGGATTCAAAGGGGATTATGGCAAAGAAGTGGCTTCCATTAAAAAAAACAAGTAATTTTATTCATCTTTTGATTTGAAATTTCAAATTTGATTTGAAATTTTGAAATTTTTAGTTCGTGAAGCTTTTATTGACCTTATTAGGTACTCTGCCAGTATTCATGATTGGATTAGAACCTGTAGTCACTTTTGTGTATTTTAAAATTGGTTTAAATGTTCTTAAAATATGAAAACTTAAAACTATTACATTTCTAAAATCACACTGTTAGGTTGGGGGTCTAATTTGAATGTGCATTACAGGAAACCTGAGGTGTTGGGTGGCCACCAGGAAAAGGCTTTTCATGAGTTCCTGAGTGCTTTGAGAAATGGTCATAGGGTTGGAGGACCAACAAGATTCTTAGACACTGGGGTAAGAATCCTGGGTCAAGGTGAAGCAAGAAAACTTGCTTTACCTGTTGGGGTGTGAGGAAAGATCTTTAGGAATTTGAAAAGAACACTGAGGGAATGAGGGGTAGTGACGCTCACATACCATCAGCCCAGCCCTAGTAGCACTAAAACTCCTTCATAGAATGGATGGCAAATAGCAAAGAGCCAAGTGTCATTTAGGTGTCTGAGGTCACTTGGAAATTAAAAGCTGTAGGCAATTATAGAGTTGGAGTGAAGTTGGAGTGAAGAAGACTGTTAGAAGGAATTCCTTACCTGCATCTCCTTTGATTCCTCCCTGCCAGGTTTTGAGAGCAGGCCCCATCCTTCACTCTCCATGGAAGTGACTGAAGGACCTCTCCTCTCAGTCTGCATCTGTCTGTGCTCACCACTGCTGTTCCCCAGGCAAAGAGAATCCAGGGATTGTGTTCAACCCCACCACCTTCTCTGGCCAAATAGTGTCAAGAAGAGTGTCTGAAGAAGACAATGTCTCCAGCTAATTTTGAGGCAAAAGAAGCTTGATACCCAGGAGTCACTAAATCTATTTTTGTATGTGCTACACAACAAGCCCCTTTAGATCAGCCTCACACTTCTCTGAGGTCATACCCTTCCACACCTGGTCTTAGATTTGTGATAAGAAATACTTGGCACTTATGCTGCTATTTCTCTTTCCTGCACCTTGGGGCAAACCTCATTGACCAATCAAGTTGTCCCTTTCCACAGTCTGAGACTCATTTGAGGTGGTTGTTTCCAGGTGACTGGAGCTGGTACCTGGGAAGAGCATATTAATCCACTGAGCCTCAAATCTTTCCAACCTTGTCTCTGACTTCACCCTATTTTCCAGCTCACTTTGATATTGACTCCTGATTTTGGGCTTTACCTTTCTAACTCTGTATCTTTACCAATGTTGTTATTTCTACTTAGAATGCTCACCCCCACATGCCTCAATTGAATTCCTCATGTCAAGTCTATCTTTTCAGACTTCAGTTTGCTGCAATGCTAGATAAGCCACACAAACTCATGTGCTCCTTAACTCCCATAGAAAACTGTGGAGAATCCATAAGAGACAGAAATGGAAACAGATTTTTAGGGTGATGAAAATGGAAGACCACACCCCAGTATTTCCAGGGAAACATTCACTAATGTCACGGTTAATGGCAACCAATTAGTATCATTCAGAATTGTGCATCCTTCCTACTTAATCAGTGTAGAAAGTATAATCAGTGCAGGCAGAGAACTGGAGTATTTACAGTGTCCTCTGCCTGAGGCCTGGGAACTCCATTGCCAGAGAGGTGAAGCCTACAACATGTGGGCAGTGTGGTTTTGAAGGTTTCTCACACTTGTCCTCTGACCAGGCCTAGTGAGATCCCTGCATCTGAGGAAGCATGAATGAATGAAGATTCATTCCCTGGTACCAATGGCCTTGTGATAACATACAAGCTTGGAATATTTTCCTCAGATATACCTTAGTATACTCCATGTGCCTCCACCAAAGCAGGAGGCAGGGATTCTAGTTCATCCCTGAAAAAGATCCAACTTCGTAGCACATTAAATCAGTATGGGCACTTTGTACAGATCTTGTAGGCATGTAATGCAAACATAATGTTGAATCTTTTTTTTTCCAATTTTAATTAATTAATTTTATTTTATTATTTTTAAAATTTTTTCAGACATGTACATAAGGTAGTAATATCTGTTTCATTCTACTGTCCTTTCCATTCCCACTGCCCCAGTCCCCTTTACTCCCCTCAGCATAATCCAGTGTTTTTTCATTCTTCCCTACCCATCCCTCAACTATAGATCAGCATTCACTTATCAGAGATAACATTCAGCCTTTGGTTCTTGGGATTGTCTTATTTCACTTAGCATGATATTCTCCATCTCCATCCATTTACTTGCAAATGCCATAATTCCATTCTTTTTTATGGCTGGGTAATATTCTATTGTGTATACATACCACAGTTTCTTTATCCATTCATCTATTGAAGGGCATCTAGGCTGGTTCCACAATCCAGCTATTGTGAATTGAGCTGCTATAAACATTGATGTGACTGCATCACTGTATTATGCTGATTTTAAATCCTTTGGGTATCAACTGAGGGGTGGGATAGCTGGATCAAATGCTGGATAATCCAAGTTTTCTAAGGAATCTCCATACTACTTTTCAGAATGGCTGCACCAATCTGCAATCTCACTAGCAATATGTGAGTGTACCTTTTTCCCCACATCCTTGCCAACACCTATTGTTGCTTGAGTTCTTGATAATTGCCATTCTGACTAGAGTGAGATGAAATCTTAGAGTAGTTTTGAGTTGCATTTCTCTAATTCATAGAGATATTGAACATTTTTTCATATATTTCTTTATCTATTGTATATCTTCTTCTGTGAAGTATCTGCTCAGTTCCTTAGCCCATTTATTGATTGGGTTATTTTTATTTTTGGTGTTAAGTTTTTGAATTCTTTTTGAATTCTGGAGAATTCAGATAGTGCTGTATCTGAAGTGTGTGTGGTAAAATTTTTCTTCCACTGTAGTCTCTCCACGTTATTGATTATTTCCTTTGCTGAGAAAAACTTTTTGAGTTTGAATCCATCCCATTTATTGATTCTTGCTTTTATTTCTTGTGTTTTGGGAGTCTTGTTAAGGAAGTCTGGTCCTAAGCTGACATGATGAAGATTGGGGCCTACTTTTTCTTCTATTTGGTGCAGGGTCTCTGGTCTAATTCCTAGGTCCTTGATTCAGTTTGAGTTGAGTTTTATGCAGGGTGAGAAATAGAGGTTTAATTTCATTTTGCTGCATATTGATTTCCAGTTTTCCCAGCACCATTTGTTGAATAAGCTATCTTTTCTCCATTGTGTTTTTGGCACCTTTGTCTAGTATGAGATAACTGTATTTATGTGGGTTTGTCTCTGTGTTCTCTATTCTGTACCATTGGTCTACCTATTTTGGTGCCAATACCATGCTTTTTTGTTGCTATTGCTCTGTAGTATAGTTTAAGGTCTGGTATTGTCATGCCTCCTGCTTCACTCTTCCTGCTAAGGATTGCTTTTGCTCTTCTGGTTCTCCTATTTTTCCAAATGAATTTCATGATTGCTTTCTCCATTTCTATGAGGGATGTAATTTGGATTTAAATTGGAATTGCATTGAATCTGTATAGCACTTTTGGTAGTATGGCCATATTGACAATATTAATTCTGCGTATCCAAGAACATGGGAGATCTTTCCATTGTCTAAGGTTTTCTGTAATTTCCTTCTTTAGTGTTCCGTAGTTTTCATTGTGCTAGAGGTGGCTGGTAGTATCCAATGTCTGTTCTCTACTTTTTTCCTACAATAAATACACTTGAGACTTCTGGTTGGGCACATAGCCACCCACAGTAGATTCCATTCTGCAGAAAGGTGTGGCAAGACAAGTGGCATGAATGGACATAAGTGACGCTGGTCACAGCTTCTGAAAACTGTTTTTCAGAACAAGACACCCCTTTTCAGTTCTTGTCTTCTTTCCTATAATATTACTTCTGGAATTAGGGTACCTATCTTGGGTGCTATGTGCTGACTGTGTATTCTGAGGCAGGCCACCTAAAGAGAAAGAATGTAGGTCCCTGATGGATGACCCAATGTTTTTCTAAATTCTATTTTTTCCCTAAGTTTTCTATATTTTCTTACATGCAATAGTCTTGCAATTGAAGGAGAACCTAAACTTCCACAATCTGAGCCCTATTTTGAATTCTACTTCATTAAGACCCCATTTGTGTACAATGACTCAAAATTCAGTCTGTAAAAATAAAAATAAATAAAAGACAAAAAGGACTTCCATGATTTTTCACATATTGAAGAAAATAAGCAAATAAAATGATTGATTATTTGATTCTTAAAAATTTCTGCTCTTGATAAAAAAAAAAAAATTTCCAACTCAGGATGTTGGAATGGTGGACTCCTGGTTTTTCTCTCTGAAATCTTTTATTGAGCCTCACATGTTATTGGCTCTGTTCTTTCGTAAAATATTTGACCTTTGATGGTGCCCTTACGGACATATATGAGAAGCAAAAGAGGCACAAGATTAGGGCATTTCAAAGATGTTTTTAATGGAAGAAGAAAATATAGTCAATTCTTTTCCATATTCCTGATTTTGGGGAAGCTGATAGCATGTTTTTGTTTGGAAAGAAGACAGTTGCTGAGCCTCATACTCATTCCTGATTAAAGTTAGACAAAAACAAAGAAAAACTTAGACAAAATCATAAAATTCTGCCCTTCCTTCTCACCCTCAGAAGCCCAGGCCAAGTCTCCTTAGCTTCAGAGGTGGAGAGTCTAGTGGAGAGTTGTGTGGGAGAGACAGACTATACGCTGTCCTAAACCATTGAAATTATCTGGAGAGAAAAGACAACCATAGTTCTCAGATGGACCAGGCAAGCCTCTGGTTTTACAATCTGCACAGCTCTTTTACTGAGTGGAATGTAGATAGATCCCTTTACCTGATCCTCCTCTTAATCTTAAGCTTGGGTCATGTTCCAAAAGGAGATGTCTTTGCAATCACTCTTAATGGTAAAACCAGAGTAAAGAGGTTCTTATTATTCTAGTTCTCCTCTTCCAGGATTCTGAAATTCAGCAAGTCAGTCTCTCAACAAAGCCAAAATAAAATTAAATCTCCACAATGAAAAAGTTGCATAGCTCTGGTTAGCTCCTCAAACTTTTTTCCCAAAAAGATTCTATTTGCAGAGCTGTATCTCCTGCCAAATTCCATGAGAAATTATTATTTAATGTGCAAACCACTTTGCAGTTTATTTTCTGCAGAAACTCATGAGATAGGAAGAGACAGTCTCATAGGTAAATCTAAAGGTAAGAACTACCACAGGTACAAACACAAAACTTGATGGGAATATGGCTAAGGGAGAGATGAGTTTGGTTGGCAGCAGGAGGATGTTCGAATTTAGGAAAGCTTTAGAGAAGGTATGGTGTGAGTGGAGTACTCCAGAACAGATGGGGAAATAGAAGATGGGCATCTCAGGCACAGGAGACAGGCTCTGACAATAGTGACCACGTGGTGATTACAGTATGGGGCAAGTGATGGGTGGTCTTAGCCATGATGGATATTGTCACATAAACTAGAAACCAGATAGGGGCTATTCTCCGAAGGGCTTCAAACAATGCAAACAATATTCTATATGCAAAAGAGAGCTTTGAACAATTTTGGAACCCTAAAGTGATATATAAGCATCTGAGTTGTTAGAAGAAAGTAAAATGCAAAGACCATTTAGGAGTGAAAAGTTCCCATATCCTGTCACAGACATAAAAAGAAAAGTACTAATGAAAGAGACCTACAGAAGAGTTTCCATATTTTAACAAGGAGTGAAGCTGTTTGGGTGGGGACCAGCCATGGATCCACCCTGCTTGTTCCTACCCTACTCCACCCAACCAGGGGACCAAACCAGAATGTTCTCAACAGCAGCACTGGATACGTGAGGATATGAGGCACTGCCTTTGGGTGTGTGAGAAAAAACAATCAACCTAAGACTCTACTCAGTTACACTATCTATCAAATATATGTTATTGTCAGATTTACAAGGTCTCAAAATATGTTTCTTTAAAGCAGTGATGGATTTAAATTTGTGGGGCTTGAAATCTATAACATTTGGGGAACCTGTTTTAAGAAAAATCATTAAAAATGAGTCCTACAGAATTGGATACAAAAATTAATATTATTTAAAATTATAAAAGACATAGCAACCAAATACAGATATTCAAAAGCTGGAAAATAATATAGTAGTCCCCACCTTATCCATGGTTTTGCTTTCCTAGGTTTCAGTTACCTCCAGTCCTCCATGGTTTGAAAATATTAGGTGGAAAATGTCTGAAATAAACAACCTGGGAGCTTTAAATTGCTCCAAGTGTCATGACAAAATCTTGAAAATCATCCCTTTGTTCAAGATATCTCTGTTGTATATGCTACTTCCCCACTCATTAGTAGCCATCTCTGGAATCAGATTGACTGTCATGATATTGCAATGTTTGTAACCCCTTTTTTATTTAATAATGATTAAAAAGCACAAGAGATGTGATGCCAAGGATATATAAGGACATAAAACAAGGAAGTACAAATTAATTCTAGTACCAGGTGTCAATGCTGCCAGGCATATTCAAGAAAACATGTTATATAGAGAGTTTGGTCTATCTGTTATTTTAGATATCCACTAGAGGATCTTAGAACATATCCCCCTACATAAGGGGGAACAATGTTACAAAAATTACAAAATCAAAAAAAATTTAGCCGGGCATGGTGGCGCACGCCTGTAATTCCAGCACTTGGTAGGCTGAGGCAGGAGGATCTCTAGTTCAAAGCCAGCTTCAGCAACTTAGCAAGGCCTTAAGCAACTCAGTGAGACCCTGTCTCTAAATCAAATACAAAATAGGGCTGGGGATGTGGCTCAGTGGTTGAAGTGCCCCTGGGTTCAATCCCCAGTACCAAATAATAATAATAATAATAATAATAATAATAATAATAATAATAAAAGTTTAATTTACTGTCTAACTCATTTCTATCACACTTTTATCTTACATTTTTTCCTACATACATACTCTTTGGTTGCTTCTTCATCTGGCAAGAATTCTGTCATATTTACAGGGTGAGCAAAAACATTCAGTTCTTTCTTATGGTGGACCAAAATTTTGTTATTTCTTTCATAGCATAGCAAACAGACAGTTCATATTGGGATAAGACCTTTGGCCCTGCTCTGGTAAGACCTGACTAGGAGTGAAGAGACAATGAACAGGAGAAGGAAACCATTTCCTCCCTGGGCTGCCCAGCAAGAAGTCACCTCTACTCAGAGATGGCTGCAGCTCATACGTAAATTCAGAGAATACCCAGCCCAGCCTCCCATTGGGCTCATTCCAATGTGCTGGTGCACTATTCAGAAGCACTCAGTAAGATAGGAAGTAAGACAGTGGAACTAGGAAAGAGCTCTTATCCGAACCAATTGCTGTTAAACTACCTTATTTTTGAAGATTTTCCAAAAACATACAATCATGTGAACTTAAGGCAAAGGCCTTGGGAGTTGCCCATGCTCACGAGGAGAAATTAGAGCCTTCCTCCTTTACTCATGGGAGAACTACTGCAAGGCTTTAGCAAAAACAGGTAAAAATGTAAAACATGAAGAAGCTGTGGGATCAGTGGATCCAAGTCAAAAGAGCTCTGAAGAGAAGTTCCTGGGAGACAGTGACTCACTGGTCTTTAGAAAGCACAAACTTCTCATTGATGTAGAAGAAAAGGGCTTCTGGAGGACCTGGATAAATGTCCCTGAATGGAGATTACAGAGAGTGTGAAGATCTCTGAAGAATCTGGAAAAGAGCTCTGTGGCTCATCAGAATAATATTATCTCACTGTATATTTTTCAACAGATTTTAAAATGCTAACTTGGGGGGAAAAAAAAAACACTAATAGTCAACTGACCACCTAATTTCTCTGACAGCTAGAAATCCTAAATTATAAATCAGAGCAGAAAAGAAATTAGTACGATAATTTGGTAATTTGCAACTTTGACTTTGATTGATAAATAAAATCAATTATTATATTTTAAAAAAGAAATTCTGTATAATTAATGAAAAAAATGGCTAAAAGGATATAAAGATACAAAGGAAACCAAAAGATACATTGAAAAAAAAATTATAAACACCTACTTCCTATGCATATGTATGTGTGTAACACATGCGTTATAAAGAGAGATTGAGGGTGGAAACAAATCTTCCTTAGCAGAAAGAAAGTTAATGGACAATATCTACAGCTGTTAAATATAGAAATAGTTCTTCATTGCTAATAACTTCATAGGCAGACACTGGAAGGACTCATCAGAAATGATTGTCATTTCCCTGAGAGAGCAGAATTGAGGGTAGAAGGCTGGCAGGGGACAATTGTTTTTCCTCATGTATCTGTATATGTTTTAGGTTAGATCTTGAGGCCCATGTGTAATAGGAATGATCCCCAGCTTGGCACTATTGGGAGGAGATAGAACATTTAAGAGGTGGGACCTACTCATCAAAAATGCAAATTATAATAAATGCTGGTAAGAATGTGGGGGGAAAGAAACAATTACACTGCCTTGATGGGTAAATTAATACAACCACAACAGAAAAGAGGTAGGGATTTTTTTTTTTTTTTTTTTTTTTTTTGGGTTTCTGTATTTTTTTTTATTGGTTTTTAGTTATACATGACACTAGAATCCATTTTGATAAAAGTATACAAGAATAGGATATATTTTTTTTTATTTAATTTTTTTTATTTACTTATTGATTCATTGAACACAAATGGAGTACAGCTATTGTTTCACTGGCTGTACACAAAGTAGAGTCACACCATCTGTGCGTTCATGCATGTACACAGGGCAATGGTATCTGTCACACATTCTGTTATTAATTTTACCCCCCACCCGCCCCCACCCCTCCCTTCCCTCTATGCTAGCTATCTTTCCTCCATTCTTGCCATCTTTCCCCCCCACATTATGCATCATCATTCATATATCAGAGAGACCATTCGGCTTTTGGCGAGGATGTGGGGAAAAGGGTACACTCATACATTGCTGGTGGGAGTGCAAGTTGGTGCAGCCACTCTGGAAAGCAGTGTGGAGATTCCTTAGAAAACTTGGAATGGATCCACCATTTGACCCTGCTATCCCACTCCTTGGCTTATACCCAAAGGACTTAAAATCAGATTGCCTCAGTGATGCAGCCACATCAATGTTCATAGCTGCTCAATTCACAATAGCTAGATTATGGAATCAACCTAGATGCCCTTCAGTAGATGAATGGATAAAGAAACTGTGGTATATATACACAATGGAATATTACTCAGCCATAAAGAAGAATAAAATTATGGTATTTGTAGGTAAATGGATGATGTTGGAAACTCTTATGCTAAGTGAGATCAGCCAATCCCAAAAATCCAAAAGCCGAATGGTCTCTCTCATATATGAATGATGATGGATGTTTCTTTAAAGATTGGAATGGAACCATCAGAAGACCCAGCTATACCACTCCTTGGTATTTATCCAAAATAATTAAGGTCAGCACACCATTAGCAATACAAGTATACCCATGTTTATAGCAGCACAGTTCACAGTAGCTCAGTAATGAAACCAGCCTAGGTCCCCATCAATGGATGAATGAATAAAGAAAATGTGGTATATATACACAGTGGAGTTTTATTCAGCTATAAAGAACCAAATTATGTTATTTGCAGGTAAACAAATGAAATCTTAGAACATCATAGTAAGCAAAATAAGTCCAGCTAAGAAAGTCAACAGTCATTGTATTTTCTCTCATACCTGGAAGCTAAATACAAAAGAAGGGGGGATAGGAATCAGGAGGATGGAGGAGGAAAGGGTAAGAGGAGGTTCTAGGCAATAAAATTGACCAAATTATGTTATATGTATATACAAATATATCACAATAAATCCTACTATTTTGTATAATTATAATGTACTAATAAAAAAAGGTACTAAAAAAGAAATGGGGCCTAGTGAGAGGGCTTCAGGTCATTGGGAGCATGAAGGTATATGCCCTTGAAGGAGTTGTGGAACCCTAGTCTCCTTTTCTCTCTTTTTTCTTTCTGGTTGTAAGGTGATAAGTTCTTTACCTCTCACTCCCAGCCATGATGTGCTGCCTTACCATAAGCCCAAAACAAAAGGGTTAATTGATCATGGACTGAAACTTCTGAAACTGTGAGCCAAAATAAACCCTTTCTCCTTATAAATTGATTATCTCAGGTATTTGTTACATACTCTACTATGTGATTTAAAAATCTTACACAAATTATACTGATTAAAAATAAATTGCACCCATTTAAGAAAAGTGTTCAGGTTTTATGTTTTGTTACACACTGTGGGACATGGGTGTAATAGCTCATCATGGCTAGGTTCCAATGGTTGACTTTTCCTTGTTACCTGGTGATAGATGTGCTTGTGAGTGGGAACTTTGCTATGTTATTATTATAGGATACTAGATTTAGGAAGCATTTAGACTTGATTGAGGTCACATGCCAAACTCATGGCAGAGACAAGGCTCTTGCCTCCATGAAACTCTTGTCTGTGGAGTCATGTATCTCACTGCCAGTGTTTGTATATGTGGTCAGATTAGTCCAAGAATGCAGCTCCCTTTGCAGAGTCCCAGCTCACTAGCAAAATATTAGTTCTGAGGAATCTTCAGAAAGGAAAGAAAATCTTTTTTTCTGCCATCCAATGCAGCAATTCTTAAGCATTTTAATTTCATAATTCCTTTTTATTATTGTTGGATATGAGGTATTCCCCAAAAGCACCTTTGTAAATGCAATAATATTCACAGGTAAAATATTTAGGTTGTGAGAACTATAACCTGAGTAGTCCATTGTAGTTTGAATGGACTGACTAGGTGGTAACCGTTGGTAGGTGAGGACGTGGGTGGAAGAGGTGGGTCACTTGTGGGTATGTCCTGGAAGGTTTCATTTTCCCTGCCACCCATTCCCCTTTCTCTCTCTGCTTCCCGTCTGACATAAGCAGCAGCTTCTCTCTGCAGTGCCCTTCCGTCATGATGTTCTGCCTCACCTCAGGGCCCAGAGCAAGGGAGTCAGCTGGAGACAGACCTCTGAAACTGAGCCAGAATAAACTTTTCCTCCTTGAAGTTGTTCTTGTCAAGTATTTTGGTTGCAGAAAAAAAAAAAAAAAAAAAAAAGCTGTCTAACATACGTTCATTGTTAAAAATCATTAAGATTTCCAAAGAACATTTGCTTATGTATGGTTTGTATCTATCAGTATTTACTGAAGTAGAAATTAATTAAGACATTTTCAAATTACTTAATTAATTTAAAATAATAGAAAACAATTACATAGTAATAGAAATGAAGAAAGTATATGAAAATTATTATTTTCAAAAGAAAATTTAGTGATAAGAGTGGCATTGTTTGACATTTTT
The DNA here is from genome assembly GCA_020662805.1 of Glaucomys volans. Classification (NCBI taxonomy): domain Eukaryota; kingdom Metazoa; phylum Chordata; class Mammalia; order Rodentia; family Sciuridae; genus Glaucomys; species Glaucomys volans. Next base: position 207,054 of record JAJEJO010001942.1, read on the forward strand.
ACAGATTTTTTAGTCTGTTACACTATGCTTTCATGGTTGAAATATTTGTAGAAAATCCAGAAAAAAGAGGAAAATATACATTTTTTTTGGTAAAATTACAGATGTTATTTTTCAACATTATGCCAAAATGGTTATGCTAAAACCATTTTGACAAAAATTATGCTAAAGGTTAGTTGCAATGTGAAATTTGAAACCATGAGTATTTATTTTTCCTACTCTGTTAGATTAATATTCATTGTTCTATCTTGCAGTTTCAGTAGATATTTTAATCTTATGTGATTTTATAACAAAATGCACTGGTTGTTTGGAAATTATTGAATTCTTGATTTATGAAAAATGTCAAATGTTGACATATTTCATTATATCATATGAAAAAATCACACATTAGCATCATCACTGATCTTGTCAGAGATATTATTAGTTATTAGTTATTGGGAAACTGTCAAGCCATGGTGGAAGATACAAGTTCTCAGAAATTCTTGTTTTTGTTTAAAAAGTTGTATTTTTCTCATTGATACCTGTTGGTTATTTTCCATGAAATGTCAGGCTCAGTTTGCTTTTTTTTTGATAGAATGTCTGCCTAATTCTGAAGTATGAACTATGCATACTCTGTCAGTCATTTTTCAAAGAAAAAGGGTGTTCCATGAACAAATCTGGCTAACCCAACTTGAAAATTAAATCTCGCAGGAGCACTTTTCCTTAAGATTTCCATCACAATTTAGCATGCTGCATATTTTATGCATGTTTCATATTTCATCAACAGAATATTAAGAACAGGACCCTTGTTAATGAGTCAAGATTTAAAGAAGCAAAAAAGCAAATAACTAGATTATATGTTTTTAAAAACATTTAGTGACATTCATAATTTTTACCACTTTATTAGAACATTCTTTAGTGAATGAAGAGACAACAAACAGACATTTGTCCAAAAATACATACAAATGGCCACTAAGTATATGAAAAGGTGCTCAACACCACTAATCATCAGGGAAACACATACTGAAACCACAATAAGATTTCACTTCACACCAAATAGGATGGCCACTATTAAAAATATCAAAAGATTACTGTTGTCTAGTGTGTGGAGAAAAGAGAACCCTTTTACACTGTAAATGGGAATTTATGGACAATGGTATCCAGTTTCGTCAAAAAATAAAATTAGAACTGCCACATAATCCAACAATTCTAATTTTGGGTATTTATTCAAATGAATTGAAGTCATGATCTGAAAGAGATATCTGTATTCCCATGTTCATTATAACATTATTCATAATAGCCAAGATATGGAAAAAACTAAATTTCCATGAATGGATAAATGAATAACAAATGTGGTGTGCATTCAATGGAATATTTTTCAACTTTTAAAAAAAGGAAGTCCTGTTATTTGTGACAACATGGATCTACCTGGAGGACATTATTCTAAGTGAAATAGTCCAGGCACAGAAAAACAAATATTTCATGATTTCACTTACATGTACAGTCTTAAACAGTCAAACTTTTAGAAGCAGAGAGTAGAATTGTGGTTGTCAGGAAATGAGTGAAGAGGGAAATAATAAGACAATGGGAAGAACGTTTTTCAGAGGTGTCAAATATATTCATGGCCTTGGTAGTGGTGATAAGTTTCTCAGTATTTATGTATCCTCAAATTCGTCAAGATGTATACATTAAATATGTACAGAATTTTATGTGTAAATCATACCCTGAGGTGTTTTTCCAAAGATTTAATGAAACTAATAATTTTTGCTATCTTATCAGAACATGCTTCAATGAACTGACATTATTTACTGTTGTTTGTTTATTAACTATTGTCAATGTGTGGTGGTGAAGAGCACAGTGGTTACACTTAGGTTTGGTGGCCTTAAGTGTCTTGCCTATCATTGCTTCTGCAAGGTGAAAGTCAACACCCTGACATTTACATATTCTTTCTGTATTTTTATTAGTTGATAATCTACTTTAAGGGAGCATGTCTACTTCTTATACTTTTGTCTTAACAATATGGACTCATGGCTTCCAGTTTTCTTCAGTGGGTTATAATATGTTACTATCATCTTTTATTATGTTGTTCAAATAATTAGAAATTTGGCAGGTGGAAATCCCTTGAACCTGATTCTTATCCACTTCCTTCTGCCCATTTTCTCACCTCTTTCTTCAGACTTGCCTCCTCTACCATACTTTGCCCTTCCCATCCTTTTTACCACTGGGCCCACTCCCTGGTAGAAGACTCTGAAACTATAAAGCATGTGGATTCTGGGCCTGTGATATGCTCTCCCTGCATTTCAGCCTTGAAGAGTGATGTAGTACATCAATATTCTCTTCTTTCTCAATCATGGCATTTTCTCAACCTTTGGTTTCATTTGGCCTTTGCCTGGAATGGAATTAATTTGAGAGACAGCATTTTTGTTTCAAGAGATCAATAGTTGTATTATTTTAGAATTTTGGTTCATGTACTACTAAAAATTTTGTTTTCACAGATAATCAGCTCAACAGAAGATCTGGCTGCATACATAGAAGAGTTTCCCTTGGAGAGTTTTTGTTGTCATTTCTCTCTTTGATTCTGATGTTGGATAGGGTGTTTATAATACATTAACCTCTGCTGCCAAACCAGCTGGAACAATTCCTGTTGTCCTAGAATATAAGTTGTCAAGTAGGCATAGCAGATACAGAAAAATAAGGAAAATATTTTATTAATACATCTTATTCTTTGTCTTTTTTGTTATTTTTCTTCATTATTTATTTTTCATTGACATCTGTACAGGCAAGGATAAAGTGGTAATGGCAAATATGAAAAGGAAAATAACGCTTACTGGTACTAAATAGTGCTAGGTCCTGTGCTAGACTCTTCACGTATACTATCTCATTTGATGTTCATTGCAAACCTGATGTGTACCAATGATTGCCCCCTTATAATAGATTGGATCCTAGCTCTCTAGTTTCATGACAAAAATTGTATTTGTCATTGCAGCTGGGCCTAAGAGTGACCTGGGTGCAGTGCCTTTTTCATTTGGTTGACTTGAGGCCAATTCTGTGCTCAGTGATAGCATGATTGTCTGGTCATCAGATGGATACCCTCTGTGATCATGCTTGTGTGAACAGAGCATGATAAGAACCAGTAAGTCCATGTGCTTATGAACCATGTGGCATTTCAGCTGAAGATATTGTTTTTCTTCTTTGTGCTCAAGGACAAGTATGAGAGATATTGCAGGTTTATTGCAGGAAGAAAGAATGGTACAGTTGTTTTGGAAAAGGAATCTGGCAAAGAGTGAGTGGCAGACCTATGATAAGAGAGCTTCTCATAGAATATTCCTATAATTCTGCCATGTCAGTTATGAGTGGTGTTATTATCTTTACTTAATATACAAGAGAACTGAGGTGCTGCAGGGTTAGATTAGCTGTAGTCACAACACTGCCAGGGGATTGACTTCAGAATCCAACTTCTATGTGTCCAAGGCCAATGTTTTTCTATGTCACACCAATGGAGTAGTCTTTTTTTTTTTTTTTCCATCAAAGAGAGAAAAACTTTAAGGAGTGGTGGAAGGACAGAGGCATGTGCAGGTGTGACAGGAAGGATTAAGAGGAAAATTAGGATAAGATTAAAACCAGTGTGTCCAGGTAGGTGGGAAAAAAATCACAAGAAATTATCTTTCTCTTCTGAGTCAGAGGAGATTTTCTTCACCTGTATTGAATGCAGGTGTACGGTTTCAAAGCCCTTCAGCATCAGTCTCTCACATGACATTTCATTATGTACATGTTTCAGGCTCATAGCTGGAGAGCAGAGCAGATTGATATGTTGATTATGGGCTTCTTAATACTTAACAGCACAGCAAGTGCAAGCTTGGCAGTGGTTCAGTGAGACACAAGCATCTGCTGCTCAGCCTTTCTAGCTCCCCTTCAGTTTATGGACAGAGCCACCTGGCTCTCCTGTCACCTCACTGAGACACTTCTGACCTCAGAAAATCTGCTAATGAAGCTCAACCTCTTTCCAGAATCCCAGCTGAAACCTGGAGAGCTGGTCTAGCACCACCCTGGAAGCCAATGTCTTAGCACTGTCCTGGACAGACATTTGGCCCAAGACCACCTCTTTCTCCCTCTGCTCCATCCCTTGACTTGTCTTTTACAAAGTGCAGTGAGGGAAAAGGAAGACAGAGGAGGAGGATATAGCCATGACATTTGATTTTTGTCTATTCTGACTCATTGTTCTGCTGTCATAACTTGGTAGTCACTTTCACCAAATTTGAATTGTCGTATGAGGCTGTACATTCATTTCACCAAACTGAAATTCAAATGTCTGTGTGTCTTTCCAACTTGTACTTCTTCCCCACTTCTAGGAAAAGAATCTCATTTTATATAATACTATATGTGACCTTGGGGGCCCCTTCTGGTCTAGGTTTTCCCAATGTTTGGCAACAGACTGGAGCATGATAGGCATTCTATAAAATATTTACCTGGAATTGATAAGAAAATAGCTGTGCCTACATTTTAAAAGTCCAGAGCTGAGGGTATATCTAAGTAGTAGAGTGCTTGCCTAGTAGGTATGAAGGCTTGGGTTCCAACCTCAGCACCGCCAAAAAAAAAAAAAAAATGTCCAATTTAAAAAGCTCCTTTCCATAGACTCACTGCATATTTTTAGATAGGACTAGAAGCCACACAGACTGTCTGGGATTTATTTCACATAGGCTTGTAAAATCACTCCAGTGACTACAAGGTCACATCAGGTTCAACCAACTTGGCTTCCTCCTTTTCTTCAAAGAACATAAAAAGTAATCAAAACTCTTTCCCACCCTCTGCCTGAAGCTCACCCCAGAAGTGTAACACATAACTGAGTCACTCCTCAGTCTCTTTTCCCCTCCCAATTATGTTATTTATAGTGGGGATAATGGGAGAAAGCTGGCTTGCTGGGAAGTGCAGTCCTCAGAGAGCACTCTGTGCTGAGACAAGCAGTTTCCCACTATGAAAAAGAAGTCATTTCTTTACTTTGTTCCCCACCAAGTATAGCCATCCAGGATCTATTGCTTGAATAGTATGTATTTTGGAGCGGGTCTCAGTACAAATCCTAGCACTGACATGTCATATTTGTGTGACAAATATGTGTGTCATTAAGAAAGTAACCTATTGTCCTCAAGGTGCAGTTTCCTCATCTGTGAAATAGGAACCGCCTTACTGACATCTTGACCTTGGCATGATGTTTAAAAGGCACAGTTGATTATATCTAGCATAGAACAGATGCTTGATGAGCGCCATTAGACATAGAGGATGTAATATCTGGATCTAAATTTCTTTCCTGTACATTTCAATCTTTCTGAATCTGCTTGTGTTTCTCCTACTAGAGAGAGATGGGCTGATCTTCGGGTGATCTCAGGGACTCTATGGCCCAACCCTTATCGTACAGGGGAATGTGGGATTTGCCTGGGGTCTTACCTGGTGGTGAATGGTAGATTCCAGATGAATTTCTTGCACAAGGACAGGAAGATGTGTTCCTTGATCATTGGTAAGATGAAACTATACTTCATTGTGAAATAGGTGCAGATTATTGCTTTTACTTTTTCATTTTAAAATCTGTCTAGTCACCAGGAGCTCATGCTTTTGAAGCTGCCTCAAAGTGTCTTTGTTACTGGAAAATGCATATGGATTGGCTGGGCACAGGCAGTGGATTTTATTGTTTTTTGGAAAGAAAGTAAAATTGAAGTTCCCATCACCTGCCAGTTAGTCTTGGTCTATCTCCAATTCAAACTTGGGCTCAGTGAAGCAGATTAATACAACGATGGGGCATCTCTGGCTGCTGGGAACACCATGAATATGCATGTAGAACAGGCAGTGTGACATACAGCTTTTTCTGAGCTTAGAGATTACCAGTAATGTTTCTACTTTCTTGATTTTTTTCCTAAGTTGAAGGGACCTGTGAAGACAACCTGGTCCAGTCTCCTCTTTTTACAGATGGGAAAACTGAGGTTAGAGGGGAAATATCCTCTCAAGGATGCACAGTGAGTGGCTCACAACCCTGGGACCATACCAGATCCTATAGCTTCTATTCCAGAGGATGCACCATGCTCATAGTACTTCATGCACTAACATTTTTTTTTTTGTTGAATTTTGTTTATTGAGACCAGATGGAAAGGAATTTAAGGTTGAAGTTATATGAAATCAAGTCTAAGGGAAAAGTGATTGATTATAAGACCTGTCTGTGTTGGGCCTTCCAGTCAAATCATGGGGTCACCCTCTCTCTTAATATAGTTTACGATGATGCCATCTTAGTACTAAAAGCATTCTTGGGAAATAACATAACCCATTTTTGTTTTCTGCAGAACTCGTCCAAGCCAAAGAAGCAATAACATTTTAATGACCTATTAGATTTACTCCCATGTCACATAACATCCCTCACACAGGCAGCAGTTCTCAGTTTTCAGGGAGAATGGGGCTTTCTTCCTGTGGGGCCTGACCCCATGCATGTGAAAAGGTGAGCTATCACAAAATTCACTCTGGAGGACAAAATGCTACTCAGGCTAAAATTAAAAGGAACAGGATCTGTAATTCTCATCATCTCTTGCCTGATTGTAAAAGAAACTACAAAGTTGAAAAAAAATTAATTATAGCTCAACAAAACATTTCAGTCTTACCAATACAAAATGGTATGGAAAAGTAACCCCAGGTGACCAACCACTATACTAAGACTTCATTTTAGAGCAATAAAAACAAATCAAGTAAAATAAAGCAACACACTGCATTCATTGGATAAAACTACATTTTTAAAAAGGAAGATAATGATAAACACATTCAGGATAGTGAGTACATCTGAGAGGACTACAGGGGAATATGGTAGGAGAGATGCAACATATTGGTGATGCTCTGCTGTATAAATTGGGTGATGGATCAAAAGTGTAAAATATGGGGCTGGGGATATAGGTCAGTTGGTAGAGTGTTTGCCTTGCAAGCACAAGACCATGGGTTCAATCCTCAGCACCACAAAAAAAAAAAAAAAAAAAAA
>JAJEJO010001942.1:214132-342693 GCA_020662805.1 Glaucomys volans
AAAATATAAATCCTCTGTCTTGGGACAGAACCTCTGACTTTTTAGCTGTCTTACAGTTTTTATTCATCAAGATATTTTATCTCAATAATTTCAGATAATTTGCCAACATATACTCTTGTTTCCATATTGTTTAGGAAGATGAATTCCAAAATAAATGAGAATATGTACCATGGTGCCTGATTTTTTTTCACTGTGCAGTAAATGATCATCATACTATTTATTGTTATGTTCTGTTAGATGGGAAGACTAAGAAGTAGAGAGTAAAAACTGAGCTGCCATATGTATGAATAGAAAAGTCATAAAAGAGCACCATTAGGTAACAAAATTAAAATACATTAAGGTGCTTGTCATCTCTTCTAGTGTAAAAGGTTGCAGTACCTTTAAGGAAAATATTAGAATTCTAAGTGGGAATAAGGAGAACACAAGAAGAAGTAAGATGGTTCAGATCCCAGTGGTTGTATGGGACCTGAAGCATAGCATTTCACAGGTCTTTAATGACTTTCCACTTGCTAGGTTATCCCAGGGTTGAAATGCTCCCATGTGAAATGGAGGCGATGGTAAAAAATAAATCAGAATTTTCACATCTAGTATCACTGAGAAGAATCAAAACCCAAGTCAATATGATAGGAAGTAGACACGGTTAGAAAAAGAATTAAAGCTTCTTCTCCACCTTTTCTCAGGGGCTATCAACATGTGTAAAGCACCTGGTGCAGAGAGGTGACAGGAGAGGGATTAATTGATTCATAATTTGAATGGATTATTAAATGGTAACTTTAAGCAGGTGGGGCATGGTTGGAGGAAGTAGGTGTGACCTTTCTGCCCTTGGGTAGTATATCTTGTCCCTGTATCCTTGTGTGTGTGTTCACTTTCTCTGTTTTCTGCTTGCAATGAACTGAAAGGCTTTCCTCTGCCATGCTCTTCTATGATGATGCTCTGCTTCATCTCAGACCCCAAAGCAATGGAATGAGTGACCATGGACTGAGACCTCTGAAACTGTGAGCCCAAATAAACTTCTTATCCGTAAGTTGTTCTTATTGGGTACTTTGGTTATAGCAATGAAAATCTGACTAACAAAGGAGACAACTGAAGTGTAAGTAAATAGGAGTTGTAAGAACTGTGTGAACTAGGCAGGCCTTCCCACTTCAACCATTGTTACCATAGTGTACAACTTCAACATGAGTCTGGCCATTTCCAGGAGGGTCAGGGACAGCCAGACTATGAAGGGCCCACTCCCACCGGTGAGTGAATCTACTACTACTTTAAACCTCATTTCCCTCACAGCTGGAATATACCTAAGGACAATTCAGATACCCTGTATGTCAGTGAAGTTCAAGATGGTGCTACAACTTAGCTTAAGCTGCTAAGTAACTCTATCTTGGTTTCCTGGTTGCCTTTCAATTTTCATCTGAGACTACTTTCTAGCCCTACACTTCAGTCCATTCAAATTAGTCCAGATACCTGCTCCAGAATTTCAGTTCATTTTCCTTGGGTTAAACTCTGCTCTTTTTTCTCATTAGCTTTTCAGGGTTCTGCTCTACGTTGACTACAGAATGCAGTAAAACTGCAGAATTTCAATATCCCTGGCATTCCCAACTACCCAGAAACACAGAAAAGCCCACTTGGGCACTCTGTGATGTCAAGTCTCAATATGTCACCCTGCCTTGCTGTGATGGGACCACTGATTACTATCCTTATAAATTTGTCCCCTTTACCTTAATCCTATTTTCCATTAGATTTCTCCTTGTTGTGTATGTTGGATGTTGTCTACCCAATAAAATTTCTTTTTATTGGATTTTCTACTAACATTAACCCCAATTATTTAGTTGACTAAGACCCCATGACCTTCAACACACCACCATACAAGGGTCCTGGTGCTCTGATTGACTGTGGTCAGTATTCTGGCAAATGGTATACAACCCATCTTCTAGATTTCCTAATACAAAGGGACTAGGTTTCATTTGCCATTTTTTTTTAACCTATTAACCCATCTTGCCTGGAATTTTAACTTGTTACCTGGGGGCGCAGTCACCATCTTGCAAACCAGTGTGGTGACAGAAAACAGTATGGTAAGGATGCTGGTATAAAAAGAGGGTCTCCTGTTGGAAGACAGGCTTGAGTAGCTGCAGCAGCCCTGGCTTGCACATCTCTGGGTTTCTCATAAGTACAAAAATGTAATCCCTCTTTTTAAAGGTTTGGAAGTTTTTGAAATCAAACAGTTTTCTATTTTTCTATTTCTATATTTGCAACCAGAGTCATTCCTAAGTGATCTGTTCTCTTCCATTTTGATCTGGGAGTAAAATGGTGCTATGCCAGGTAGAACCCAGGAGAACAAGTCAGAATGCATGGTGGGGAAAGAGAAAAGGGTGGAAGGAAATGTTTCCCTCTTGGTGAAAAGTTCAGTAGTATAAGTTTTTCCCAGACTCTAAAGAAGTGGAACATCCTAATGGATTCCAAGGCCACAGGGTGTGCAGGAGTCTTTTTGGCCCTGAGAGGCAAAGGGCCATGACCTTGCAGATTGATTCTTTAGTATGAAGGTGGCTGAGTCCTGCTCTGACAGCCAGTGCGGTTGTGAGAGGTCTTCTTGAAAAGGTTGTCCAGATTGAAGAAGGCCCTGCCAAGATTTTTCAGACCCCCTCACTGCCACCCACTGCTGCTCGTGGAGGGATGGATTATTCTGTCAGGAAACACCAGATGGACATCTTTAAGGGCTGTCTAGGAATCACATAGACCTTCTTCCAGTTCAGTCCCAGGGCTGCTTCTCAGTTTTCAGCCCCGAGGGGAGTGGCAGAGGCTCTTCTTCACTGGACTTCTGAAGTCACATTGGGGAGACTGAAGCAGTTGGAGCACTTGGAATGCTTCCATTGATTTTTATCACCAAGATTGGGGACTTTGGGAGCCAAATGAGATTGTGAAGGAGGATGTGACCAGATGGCCATGATGATAATTTGGGTTGGGTTGGGACCAGTTGGGTTGGGACCTAGGCTGTGACATGCCACCTCAGGATCTTGCCTGGGATATGAGAATAGGTGTCATCAGGAGGTTGCATGAGATAGCACATAGGTGGCATGTTCTGCTGCAAATCATAAAATTGAAAGTGAAAACATCCTGGAGAAAGAAACAAATATGGAAGAATATTTTGTCATTGAAAGGAAAAGTAGCCCTTCAAAAAATATGTTCAAATACCTCAAAGAAAAAAAACAAATTTGATATAAAAATTTAAAATTATTTTTACCAAAGACACTAAAGATAATATTTACAATGTTTATAATGTGTATGATTACAAAATTAAAAATAAGAGTCCTGAATATATAACAAATTTTTATAGGTCAGTAAAAAGGAGGAAGATATCACAATAGAAGAACAGTCATGGAAGAAACTTAAATGGGCAATAAAACAAATGCATATATTCTAAAATTTTATATGTATTTATTTTTATATAAAATTAGCATACTTTTATATAAATAAGAAAAAAGAATACCCCCTCTCACTAAAAACATGTGAAGGCCAAGAACAAAACAAAACCTCCATTGAGTAGGCACTAATTTTAAAATGTGATGATATTAAGAACTGGAAAGGATATAAGGAAATGGGTCCTCTCATATTCTTCTGGAAATTTGACAGTATCTATTTAAAGCATAACATTCCCATACCATTTGTTAAAGCACATCCTCATTATAAAGTCCCTGAGGGAAACATAGCTATACCAGAGGAATACAAAACAATATTCATTGCAAAATTATTTATAATAGTGGAGGAATGTAAATGTAAGCAAACTATCAAAGGTCTATCAACAGGGAAATCATGGTTTTATTTATTTTTTAAAAATATTTTTAGTTGTAGGTGGACACAATACCTTTATTTTGTTTATTTAGTTTTTTTTTATGTGGTGCTGGGGATCGAATCCAGTGCCTCATGCATGCTAGGCAAGTGCTCTGCCCCTGAGCCACAACCCCAGCCCTAAATCACTGTTTTAAAATAAGTTATGTCACACTATGGAATACCATGCAATATGTAGAAAGAATAAACTAGAGTTTATTGTCATAATAGAAGAGGTCTCAAAGATATATTGCTGAAGGAAAAGATTACGATAAAGAATTATAAACAGACGTTTTCCTTCCCTACTAAAACATATCTGGTGCCATCTGTAATATTTTAGTTTTACGGAGAAGGGTGCATTCATGTAAAACTTATATTTACATGGGTAGAAATATTGAAGGATATATATAAGTATTGCATTACTTATGAAATACTAGAGGTGGAGAAAAATAGGGGTCATTCCTCTGTGGAGGGGGTGCAGGAACAAATGAATGAGGTGCTGCTGATACAGGTCATAATACAGAGACATGATTCAGGAACCTCTTCTGGTGAAGGACTTCAACTAGAGTGCTGCTGGTCATTTCATTCTGCTACAAACCCTCCTTTTGATCACAGAGAAATTAATTTCCCATTGAAGGAGAAGGCTACTTTAGGTACTGCACCATGTCATATATAAGTGGAAAAATTGGTTGTTAAGTGAAAAAGAGAAGAATGATAAAGGCAGGGACATAATGTATTTCATTTCACCATAAATCTTTATTGAGCACTTATTATGTGCCAGTTATCATTCTGCACTAGGGAAATAAAGACTAATATGGCATAATCCTTGATTCAAGGTGACTTTTCTACTCAGAGAAAAATCGATACAATGAAATTTTCATTACTAATGTGATGTTTGGGGATAGAGGCACAGTGTGATATGAGAGCTCTGGAAGGGGGCACTTAACTCAACCTGGGGGTCCAGAGGTGCCTTATTAAAGGAGATGGAACCCTTGCTAGGCATTGGTGGGTGAGTGAGAGCTGGATCAGGTAGTGAAGATGGGAAGAGTGCTGCAGACAGAGGGTAAGGCAGGTAGTGTGAAGCAGCTTAGCAATGTGTGAAGAGAGGCTGTGCCAAGAAATTTGGGCATTGTTTCCATAGGTAGTGGAGATTGAAGGAGATGAGGTCTACCATGAGAGATGACATAAGGTCGGTTTTTCTTAGGCTTTGTGATGAATAGCAATGGGAAGTTGGGTCTTAGTTATATAACACTAGGCCTGGGAATGGTGCAATTCTTTTCAAATGAACAAAGGTAAGTTCACCAAGGAGGTTTTGTCTCAATATGAGTTAAAGGGAACCATCTGGAAAAACCAATATGTGTGTCCTGGGAACTCTGTAATGACTTCAGATTCAGAGTCCAAAAAAAGAAAAAGAAAAATGTATGTGTCATCAAAGAAAATAGAAAACTATAAGAAATAAGCTGTCGGCTCATGGGGGAGCTTTGTTCCAATGAAGGTTCCTGTGTTGAGCACACAGAGGTGTTCAGAAATATTTGTGGAGAAATGAATAAAAAACTGGTGTCAAGAGCTGAAAACATAGTTTTTGGCCTGGTTAATATCCTAACTATTGTGGAAAATACAAAAAAGGAACAAAATGAATATTTGAAATTATTTTTGGAAAATAAAGAATTACTATTTGTGGATGAGTATTGAAAGATAACCTTTGAGTCAACACCACCCCTGGTTTTGAAATGAAAATAAGGGACTGATGAAATAAGATGGAATGGAGTGAGGCAGAGTGATGGGATTGTAAGCAACTGTGTAATAGATCTTAAAGAGTGGAATCTGCAAGGCATACATTCTTCAATTACATCAGGAAAGAAGCCTGAAATGGGTCTTTTTGTTTTTTTTGAATCCATGTCCACACAGATTCTATCATCAGTGTAAGGGTGGAGTTCTGCATTGTAATTTAGGGAAATTAAATCTATACACTTAAACTTCTGGAAGTTTCATGTCACTTCAGAACAAGTTACATGATCCCAGCCAACTCCTGAGTTAGAGGAAATAAAATTCTCCCATGTGGAAAGAAGAGGGGGAGTGTAGGGCAAGGCAGTGTTCTAGAAGCCTCCCCTCAAAGTACAAAAGAGAATTGGTTTAAAAAAATTTTTTTTTTGCCTTTAAGAAGACCTTTTTGAAACAGTTTTAAAAGAGTGGTTTTAGATTAAAAAAAAATTAAGAAGAAAGTATAGAGATTCCCATTTGCCTCACCCTAGTCCCTACTCATGTCTTTCCTATTACCAACCTCCTTTACCAGAGTGGTACATTTGTTACAACTGATGGACCAACATTGACACATCATCATCACCCAGAGTTCATGGTTTAAATTGGGGTCATGGTTGGTGTTACATTCTGTGGGTTTGAACATGTGTATAGTGATAGGCATCCACCATTAGAATATCATAGTAGTTTCACTGCCCTCAAAATCTTCTAGGCTCTGCCTATTCATGCCTCCCTTTAGTGATCGTTTTATTGTTCCATAGTTTGACCTTTACCAGGATGTCATCAAGGAGACATTTTTATATTTTTAAGTGTTTTGTTCCTGTATCATCATGTTACATTCTGAACTTTCTATAATTGAGAATACTGTCTTAGATCACATGTTGAGTTTTTTTTTTAATTTGTTCTATAACATGGAAGGAGCCACTCCTTTTGCCCAAGGCTGTCCTCAGACAATCTGATAATTCTCCAGCAACTGAGTGTGCAGAGATTCATACACAGGACTCCCCACCAACTTTCTGGAGTGTGTGATTGTGGGTGTGCGTGTGCAATTGTGTGTATGTGTAAAGTTTTGTTTTGGACTTTGACCTTTGGTATCACAGTGGTAACCACTGACTTGGCACACAGAAGGTCAACAAGTATGTTTTGGAGTAAATTAAGATTCTTCATTGTATGCTGGTTATAATTTTGTGGGTCTGCATACACTTTGGGAGGCCTGGAAATTATTTTTGCAAAAGTAGTGCTTATTATGAAAATTCAAACAACTGGAAATATACAAAATAAAGGCAAGATTCCTGCCTTGCCACCCCATTATTTCATATCTTGCCTCCTTCTCATCAGAGGTCTCAACCATTTCATAAATATTTCCAGATAGTTTCCAGATTGAGTGTGCATGTGTACAAGCACATGCACACGCAGGTATACATACCAGTGAAAACTTTTTTAAATGACAAAAATATTGTTGGCAACCTGCTTTTGGGGAGCTGGAGCTGTAGATTAGCAGATAGAGCTCCAGCTAGGGCATGCACGAAGTCTTAGGTTTGATACCCACTACAACACATAAAAAGAAAAACAAACAAAAATTCTATTGTAGGATAATATCTTTTGCATATGGATTTATCTCATTATTTTTAACTGCTGTAAAGAATTCCATACTATGATATTCCAAGATTTAATGATTTCCCTTGATAGAAATTAAAATTTTCCCTTTCTTCCCTATTCTAAATAATCCTTTTTGTAACATTAATGTGAATTTTTAATTAATGTTCTCATTCATCTATCTTTGTATAATTGCTTTAATATTTTAGTATAACATTTCTACAAGTGAAATTGCCATATCAAAGAATAAATATGTTTAAAATTTTAGTTGTTTTCCAAAAACTTTTTAACAATTTAAATTCTCACCAAAATGTGTGGCAAGGGGAATTATTTTGTTTTGTATAGCATTATCTTGATTTTTACTAAGATTGAATACATACCCATAAGTGTTATTAATCATTTGTATTTTTCTGTGAGTTGCCTATTTTTAGTTGCCTATTTTAATTTTATTATGGATTCATTGGAATTCTTTATCGTTTAGGGTATTGTCAATACATCTCAAAGGCTTTTTCCTCATACACACTTTGATTTTTCTATTGCATTTATATTTTTTCTTTAAAAACTAAAAAAAGGTGTCAATTCCTTTGGAGTTTTTGTTGTCCATTCAGATCACCCTCCCATCCTAAGATTAAGAAATATTCACATACATTCTGCCTTTTATGTTTGTTGGTTTGGGTCTTTTTTGTTGTTTTTGTTAAAATTTTTGGTCCATCTGGAATTTGGCTTTAAATAAGGTATGAAAGAGATTTCTAATTTTCAAATGAATGTAAGTTTTTCCAACATGATTGAATGGTTTTTCATCCCCCAACTATCTGAAAATATTACTTGTACTACATGCTACATTTTATTTCCAAATTTCTAAATTTTTCCATTAATGATTTTGTGTGATTACATTGGCATTACAAAGTTTAATTATTGTAGTTTTATGGTGTATTTATACATCACTGCTATCACTACTCAATTGTTTTCCAAATGTTGCTGGCTACTGAGGTACATTTTCTTTTCTAGATTCCAAGTTATTAAATGCACACTTCTCAAAATAACCATTGAAATTTTCATTTGAATAAGATTCAATTTATGTAATATTTAGGGAGAATTGGAATCTTTATAATAGCCTTCTGCCTTCCCAGTCACTGGGATTACAGGCATGTGCCACTGCACCCAGCCTCCACCCAAATTTTAATTGGCTTTTGTGGGAGGGGTGGAAGGTTCTTGCTGGCTGGACAGGAATCAAGGACAACTCAAATTCTGAATACTTGCCTTCAGGAGGTGACCCAAGCCCTGAACAAGGGGAGAACCCAATACAAAACAGGAGGAGCAATTCAGTCCTCCATCTTAGATGCTCCCATTCTTAGAAAATATTTTCTTTCTTCAGATAGTTATAATTGCTCTTATAAGATTATTGGTATAGGGGCTGGGGATATAGCTCAGTTGGTAGAGTGCTTGCCTTGCATGCATGAGGCTCTGTGTTCAATTCCCAGCACCAAAAAAAAAAAAAATTATTGGTATAAAGGCAAAATGTTTCAGGTTGAAATTTTGTCTGCATGAGCTTCAGCTGGAATTATGGGGCATGGTGGACAGGGAGGACTCTGATGCCAGTGAATTTGTCATGAGGTTAAGGGTATTCAGCTGGAGCTGTAAATCATGATCTTCACTTAACTATGACCATTACATTACATGATAAAAAAGACTAGAGCCCCAGAATACTCCTCATTTTTGCCTCATTTGCTACAATTTGATTTCCTTCATATTTCTTAAACCTCCTAATCAAAGCCTTTGATTTTAATAAAAAAAATGTGCTTGAGAGTCTTCCCAGGGGACCAGGGTATGGGTGCCCAGGAGGCAGGATAACAATGGGCAGAGAGGGAGGACAGGAGCCAAGGAGGTTGGTGGGCCACATACTGAATGCTGCGCCCAGAGGGGAAGCCTGGAAAACTCCTGATTTTCTTGTTCTTCATGAACCTAGTTATCCTGAAGTCCTTCTTACACATGGAATTATAGTTCACTCTACATTTATGCGTAGGCGACTCACGGTGTCCAGAAGGAACAACACAAAAACAAAGCAGCAATTTTCCTGGAAATAATTAGAGTCAACAGTGCAGGCATTAGGGGTGGCTGGAGCCAGCAGAGCTTGGTTTCCTGCTCTCAGCTCTCCTGTGTAAAAGAAACAAGGTAGAGCATTGTGTGGTGACCAGCTGGTGGAGGGAAAGCTGTGACCAGGAGGGCCTAGGAGTCAGAATCTACTGGAAAGTCAAAGAAATGGAAAGCTCCATGGACCATCCCATTTGCTTGTGGGGAGCTGATTCCAGGTGCTAGCTGCTCTCTCTGTCAAGCACAGGGAGCATGTGCTGCCCTTCCTGCCCTGGGCATTCCCACCTCAGCCCTCAGAGCTGCTTAGTCGTGAGCTCTGTGTTTCTGAGAGTTATTCTCTCTTCTTCAGAGGTGTCATTGGCTTCATCAATAGCTTTGCTTTTCCTTGTTGAGTTCAAATCCCCTTTCACTCTTATACCTAGAACAATTGAGAAAACTTTCTTCATGGGTTTTGTGGTTATGTGCAAAACCTGGGTTTTTAATTGTATGTTTACCTCTAGCTCAAGAGTGTGAAAAGGCTAGAAATTACCATGGTATCTGAAGAGTTTGAGTCAGAATGTGACTATGAGTACCTGGCATGTGAGGAGAATCTGAGTAGCTGACACCAGCCACATAAAGGAAATCACTGAACTGGCTTGTGGGTTTTCCCATTAAAACCTTATCTAGCCACTGAGGTGAGAATGGCAATAGTGCAGAGGCTGTGTCTGGGGACAGGAACTATATGGGAGCTCCTTGTACTTTCTGTTCAGTTTTGCTGTGACCCTACATCCACTCTAACAATAAAGTTTATTAATTAATTAAAAGAAGTTTAGTTACCAGATGGGGTGGGGGTGGGGCTTAGTGGTAGAGCACTTGCCTAGCATGTGCACACCCTGGGTTTGATCCTCAACACTGCAAAAATATTCAATCAATCAATCAATCAATCAATAACATTATTAGGAAAGAACATCTACAGTTAGTCAAATGTGAATAAGTAAAACCAACACCACACTGTTAACAAAGAACACAATATTATTACAATGTACTCAGGAGTAAAGAACAATGAATAGTATACATCTAATGCTTTAATAATATACAATCAGCATGTTCTGATCAATAGTATAAACCATATAAAAGAGAATCTTGCTTTCCATTTGTACATTGCAAAACTTTACAAGGTTAAAACGTACCACATAAAGATGCTATAAAGCTATTGTTTGAATATTACTAACATGAAGTTATTGCTGTCTGGTGTTAATCAGTTACAATATCACTTCTAATACCAGTTTTTAGACTCATGAGATCTCTTAATTTCTAAGAGATTATACAAAAAGATTATTTTGTAGCCAAATCATATCAATAGGTTTTTTTTTTTAATTTAAAGAAGGTAAATGCCTCTAAAAATGTCTATCTAGGTGATGGAGTGGGGATTCCTAATACTTCTGTTGGTGATTCGGGCATGACAAGCTTAGGACCTCAGATGATACACTGTGACTGTGCAGATGTACGTGAAAGTAAAACCACAATTAGTTGCTTCAGTTTTTATCCCAGGTATAGTCTATGAAAAAAATATAAAAATCCTCTTGCACTTATTTCCATTAAAGTCATTCAACTATTTACCAAACCTCAAGGCCACCCTTTGTAATATAACTGATAGATCAAGGTTATCCTTCACTCTGGGAAATAAAGGTCACTTGGGAGGGCAACAATTCAATTGCAAAAGTAGCAGGAATACTCACTACATTTATGTTACTACCAGTTCACCTTTAATAGAGAGAGGGAACTTAGGAAATGACAAAAATAGGTGTCTGTTTTATACTTCCTTTGCTTTCCTCCATTGGTGAGACACCCTGCCCTTCAGTGCATGGGCAGCCATCATGGGAACTTGATCCAGGTTCTACTTCTCAGTGACAGATGCTATCTTTGTCTTAGAATTCTCTGGGCCTGGGAGTCACCCACTCTGCAGAATTTACCTGCAAGTCCAGGTCTCTGTGGCTATTCCCTGAGCTTGTGGCTCTCAACCTTGGCTGTGCATTGAAATGACTTCAGGAGTTTTAAAAAGTACAAACACCTGGGTTTCACTCATAGAGAACAGTATAATTGGTCTCAGATATAGCTGGGTTTTAAAGGTTTTGAAAGGTCCCCAGGTGATTTCAAGGTGTAGCCAGGGGAGCATCTTTAGGGTGGTTATGATTAGACTAAATAAGACTCTTGGTGGATTTCTTGAATATGTTGAATGTTCCAAACATGCTGAACATTTTTATGGTTGTCCACATACTTCTATGTCTATATTGGTAAATAAGTATCAATTTTAATAAAAATAAAACAATTTGTGTTAAGCCAGATTAGGATATATAACCCCAAAAGTGCTATATTATTTTTTTTGTTACATACATATAAGGTCGTATTGGCAGATGATCAGAATATAACATGTAGTTGGATTCTTCCAATAGTGATAATAGACACTGCAGATCCCTACAATGATCCCTTTCTATTGACAGACAGACCAGAACCTGCTTCAGATCAATACTAAGTTAATGGGCTTTTTATCTTTCCTAATTTTATAAATATCAAATTGATGATTCTTCTATTCACCATGACAATGAACCTAACTTAGCTCTGCAATGAGGTTACCTTCTCATAAGAAAGACCTCTCTGCTTTAGTTTAACCCTTATAAGCAAAGATTTCAATTTCTATTTTAATTCTATTGCAGTCTTTCTAAAGTAAACTACTTCCTTTAGTAGAAAAATGAGTTTCCTAAAAATATACTTCACTAAGATCAATGCTGCATGAAGAGGACAATATGCTGCAAAAAAGTTACAAAAATAGATCTACATTTCAAAACCTGTCTGAATGTATCTTTAATAGTACAAAGATGTTTTTCCCTAGTATGTTGGGTGTGGCTGGGAAAAGAGGCAGGGATTTCTGTTCAGTTAAGGTTTTATAGCTTCAGGTAAGGAAAGAAAAACAGATCATCATGTTATAATAAAAACGTGTGCTTATCAAAAGAAAGAAATAGAGAGTACAGATTAAGGGCAATTTCAACAGCTGCCTCTTAAGAGGGAGCAACTCACTCAGTGGGGGTGGGGGAAAGGAGACTGGTTTTTATAACTTACTTTTTAGAAAATGCAAAGTTCCTGATAAAGCTATCAAGGCTCAGATTTGGATGTTAGCTATTTTCAGCAAAAACCACTGGTAGTTAGGAATTGGAGGCTTTGGGAATTGGTCACTAGTGGCTAAGTCTTAGGCATACTGGCAACTAGGAATTTTTCTTTGTGACATATGGGAATCTCTATACTATCTAGGCATTTTTATTCTACCATGACTTAGAGCATGGCATAGGCTTGTAGGCTTGTGCAGCTGAAGGAGACCTTGGAGATGAAGGTTTATATGTTAGAACCAAGTGGGAGAACCTTTGAAATTCTGACTGAATTGGTCTCAAGAGATTCTAGACTTCTCTTTTAAACTCTCAGGGTCGTTGTTTGCAGTGAGAGTGAAAACTGGCTTGTCACCATCAGGCAACAGCTACATTCTACATATGTGCAACCAAAGGACTTGATGTGAGTGTGGGTGGGAGTCCCTCTGGTGAGTGCCAAGGCTTGCTCTCTCAGACCTTTCATTTATGCAAGTGATTCTCAAATCTTTGATGCACGAATATTTGGTGCACAATGGAATAACCTGGGTGGGGGCACCCTGAAAAGTTCACGGTCCTGGCTTCACCTGAGAAAAAACAAATCAGAATCCTTTGGTTGGGAGCAGGAATCACAAAGGGCATCCAAGCCTGAGGCCAGTCCCTTTTGTGCTTACACAATCCATGGTTCTTTAATGTCTGCAGTTTGGGTGGAGGGTCTAGAGCAAACCTAAGAACTTTCAAAAAATACCTAAGCTTTCTCATCATCAGGTGGAATGTAATATGGTGCCTCCATTGGGCTCCTATCTATAAAAGCAGTGGCAACTGGACTCACAGCAAATTTAGAGTTTGAAAGATTCATCTTTGTAATTTTTTTATCATGAGGTGAGAAGTATTCTTCATAGTGTATAATGACAGAGATTTCTTATAGATTGTGAAAAGATGTATGCAAGATTTGTGTCCCATTGTAAAATGTTAGTTCCTGACTCTTACTTTCTTCTGAACTCTGTTTCCAAAGGGCAGACCTGAGACTGGGGTCACAGGGAAAGGTCTTCCAGGAACTAACTGAGGAAGAATTAGCAGACAGATGCTCAGGAAGGTATTTGGAATGATTACCAATGAGGAAGAATGGAAGTGAGTGCAAACTTTGAGACTGGACCTGTCAGGGCTGTGATATGAAAAAATGAGACCCTGGTAGCTCCTCTCTCATAGTGGCACTGGGGTCCTTAAGAGGGTTCTGGCTCGGCAGCTCCCATAGCCTCAATGTCTCCCTGAATAGACATAGAACATTTTGGGAAACACAATCTTAGAATAAATAGAAATAAGATTTTATGTAAGAAAAATTGAAGTACAAAGAGAAGAAAAGCAAATTTGAATAGTTTTTGTAGTTTATTTTGTTATAGGAAAGTATTTCAAAGTACAAAAATATTAGAATTTCATTGCTACAATTCAACTGACTTAGAACTGCTCTTGCTCACCAGTCATCTGCTTCTTGACAAATAAGTGACAGCAGAAAGTGAGTCATTCTGTTTTCCAGGTCTAAATACATACTGACTAAAGTTTTTCTTTCCATTTTAAGTACTAAGGTGAATAATGAAAGGGTTTTATGACAATGGCACATCTTAGATTCTTAGAATGTTCCTTAATCTTCTCACTAATCATTTTGATAGACAGTAGAACAGAAGGGAAGGGACATTTAGGGAGCCTGGGGGGTTCTGCAAGCCTAGTTCCAGGCTTAAAGGAGTGGCATGTCGGGATGACTGAACTTGTCTTTAAACCTACTTCATCCATGAATTTCTCTAGATGCTTACTTGGTTGGGATTCCCTCTGCTGGGAATACACTTGCCATTTCCCTTGTGGCTTAGATGCTGGTCATAGTAGAGGCCCAGCTGCAATATCACCTCTTTGATGAACCTTCTAGGTCTCCCCAGGAGGAATTCACCATGCCTGCTCTGAGCTCTTGGTGTTCAGCTGACATACAATTATTTGTCATATTGTTTTAAAGGTAGTTATTTATGAGTCCACTTCCTTTACTATATTGTGGACTTCTTAAAATAGGGATTTCCTTGATGAGCTGGAAGGAGATGATGTTGACAATAGGGGTTTAAAAAATTCTTTCCAAAGGATTGCCATTAGCCAATTAGGTTGCAAGGATGAGAAAATTAGGGGGAAAAAAAGTTGGGATCATAACTGGTTGGACACTCCAATTATAGGGACATTATTTTAGGATGAATTTCTCCCTTCTTAAAACATCTAAAGATGTGAAAGCATCCTCATCAATTAAAAACTCTGATTTCACATTTGCCATTTGAATTTCACTCTACTCATAATGTTCTCTTTCTTTTCACCTGTACAATGTGCCTAATCTGGGTGTTGGTTCTTGCATAGTAGCCTCAGGGCCTAGATATTCTTTCACAAAGGGCCAGGAGGGGTTTTAGGGTAGCTTACCAGGCAGGGACACATACCCTTTCAGTAAACAAACAAACAAAAATCTTTTAAAATGAAATTAAATAAAAAGATTATCTCACATGAGTCGTCTAAAACTAATTTGGTATGTGTGAAGAGGTGTGAAGGTGAAATGAGTCTTAAGATCAGTATCATTTTTGTAGTCTCATGACATATCCCCCAAAGGACTTGATTCATTTCATCTGAGATTCAGATTTGAGGACGTGGTCCTTTGTTAATTCTTGCAGTGTTGTTACCTCTTAATTAAAGTCTATTTGTCTGAACGCTGACGGAGAAAATGTGGAATCTTAGTTACTTTTTGATGTACCATCTCCTTTTGCTGACTTCATGACATTAAGACAGGGAAAGCATAATAGGTTTCAAAACAACTGAATGGAAAATAAACAGGTAAGTCTAATACTCATAATTAGAAAATACTGGTGAACTAATGGGGAGGAGTACCATCAAAACATTTATACAAAAGTAAGTCTGAAGGAGAATTCAACCCCTTCAATTCTTCACCCAGGAAAGAATAAAGTGGCTTATCCTATTGTACCTGCCTTGATTTGATTCAGTGCCAATCTGGCCTGCTTAGGACATGCAGGACTTCTTGTATATTTAGTTGTCTTGCAATGGAAGAGTCGTGAAGCAGAGCCAGTGGAATCAAGTGTTAGCTGGAAGACTTGTAGCCCATGCTTCTTGGTCACAGGGCCTGGATCAACTCCGTGTAGCAAGGGCTACAAGTAAGTTTCTTTCTCCTTGGAAGAGCCCATTAAATCAAAATCAATAGTGACAATTAAAAATCCCGAAGATCCCCAAGCAGTAAAATTCCTCATATATTTATTTATTTATTTTTCTCTAGTATACCTCAATTCTGCTCAAATGGACAGCTTTCTTCCTGGATGCTTTCTTGTGGAAGCTTCACAGTTTGGAGATCAATGAATGAGACTACAACTTCCCAAAGTGCATCCAAGGAGGGGGCACTTCCTGGTTGAAAGGAGCTGATCACAGCTCATGTGGTAAAACCACATGAGAATTAACAAGGGCATGGCTATCAGGAGCAAAGTAGCTGCCGTGGCTTGGTCCTGGGTTTCTGAAGAGTTTAGAATCTTTATGGCTGATGCTACCCTCCATGGTCATGCTCCAATAAATTCACTGCTTGGTGGTGCTACCCGTAGGTATTCTGCATTTTCAGCTGTGGGACCCTTAAAGATGCCATTTGGCTTGGATTCCTTGGGCAAGAAGTCCTGTTGGTAGTCAGGGTTGTCCAGGTTAATTTGGTGGTTGCCTTTCTGGGACCAGTGGGTGGAGCTATCAAATACACTGTTGACACAGGGAGGCTGGGTGGTGTTGAGATATTCTGGGTTGCCCACGGCGTTGCTGTGGGGATTTTGGTAGTGTGGATCTCTGCCAGCAGCTGGATGCAGGGGTTGATTGTGATAGACAGGGTTCTGCACAGATCCTGCAGGTCTTTTAGGGATAGACTGGTTTATATATTCTGAAATAGAAAAAAAGCAGATGTGAAATAATCAGAAAAGCATCATTCAAAGATCCCAAAGCAGGATTCCATGGCTCACTGTAAACCCTGTGAATGTCTTCAATGAGACGCAGGAGGTAAGGAAGCCTCAGGGGACTACTGCAAAATAAACTGTGTTGGTTTCTGTACTTGAAGCAATGTACACATGTATCTTTTTTAAATTTAAAATTATCAGAGGATAGCCTGCCTTCATTTGTGTGTGTGTGTGTGTGTGTGTGTGTGTGTGTGTTGTGCACACACTGGGAATGTCTGTAGCTGAAGCTCAGATTGGGAAAACATGTTTCACAGTTAGGAATGGACCCAGGGGAGAAGAAAATATACATATCTGTCATATAAGCACTCACTCACCCCCCCAACACACATACACAATACACACACACACACATAATATACATACATATGTTGATACTTTTGTTGTTTGCTTCAAATTCTAGAAAATCTGCAGATTCATTTCTAAAGTAAATCTGCAGCAAACAACCCAGATGCATCTTAAACTCAACACAAAGATCTTACACATGTTCGGTAACTTTGTATTTATCTGCTTCCTACTCCATTCTATCTGCAAATTTGCTAGAGTCTCTGCCTCTGGATCAACCAGTAGGGTTTCAAGGAATAAGGACCAGGCACTGCTGATCGGGGCTGAAGAGGCTGATGTGCATGACTCTTTCCTGAGCAAGTCACTTACCAGGTGCTGGGAGGAATGTATCATCTATGCTGTCCTCTGTCAAGGCGCCAGTTGGGTCTGAGCTGTACCGCTGTAAGAAGCTGTCCTCCTTGATAGGATAGCTCTGCTGGAGAGCAAGTTAGGCATAATCAGCATTACTCAAATTTTACTGTGGAAATACTACCCAAGTTCTCATTAAAATGCTGATTCCAATCCGGTAGGTCTTGGGCAGGACCTGAGGGCATGGATTTCTGAGAAACCCTCAGGTAATGTCCATGCTATTGGGCCACAGATCTCAGGACAAGTCGCGAGGTCCTGATCAATAGTTCTGCCCAAAAACTTTCCAGTGATGGAGGTGACCTATACTCTGTGTTCTTTGATATAGCAGCCGATAGCCACTTGTGGCTACTAAATATTTCAAATGTGTTTTACTAGGTCCCATTTTCATAGGTTCTGGATCAGTAGGTTTGGGTGGTGCCCCAAGAATTTACATTTCTGACAAGCACCCAGGTGGTGCTGATGCTGCTTGTCCGTGAAACACATTTTGAATTACACTGTGGTATGTGACAGCTAAGTGCTGTCTTAAGTCAGGGGTCTAGAAAACCATGTTGGGGGAAAACATGCAGAAAGAAATCTGGATTAACATGAGAACTTTCCAGGTATAACAGAGCAGTGATGCATAGCTGTTTTTTAATTCATGTTTATCAAGTATTTGTACATACCCCATTTCTATTAATGCAAGCCACAGTGGAATTGTTGCTGGTTGCACTCTGAAAAAGAAACAGAAATATTTCTCCTTGATACATTTGTACATTCTCACCCATTTTCACTTAATTTCAGGGGTGTGTCTCACCGAGTAGATATGTTTAAATGTGCTTAACTTTGTCTTGAATCATTAGCCTTAGAAAAAGTAGGGTTGGTTTGATATAATTCTGTTCCATAGCAAACTCAAAATGATTACAATCAATGATTACAATTAATGTTGTAATGCAATAATAATTACTTGATTACATTTAAGCTTACTTGATTGGTTTGGGCTTTACCATTTGGTCAAAATTTACTTCTTTTTCTTGATGAAAGTTCTAATAGATGGTTGTTATTTTCTCTAAAACTCAATTTGTTTAAACCAATAGACAAAGCTGAGAGAGAGAGAGAGAGAGAGAGAGAGAGAGAGAGATATTGATTGATTCATACCAGAGAACTTAAGAGGGGAGTCCGAGATGTAGATGGGCTGTTGAAGAAGCCCTGCTGTGGGATGAGGTACTCGTCAGCATCTACCACATCTTCCATGTCTTCTTCATCCATCAGGGCACGATAAAAATTGGAGTCCGTAGGACTTGGCAAATGCATTCTTTCATCCCCCTGGTGTAGAAAATTTGAGACCATTAAAAAGGGTCATAGAATAAAGAAGAATGAAATTAGGGCATTTTCCAGTAAATGAATGGAACTAGAGAATATTATGCTAAGTGAAATAAGCCAATCCCCCAAAACCAAAGGCCCAATGTTCTCTCTGATATGCAGATGCTGACATACAATAAGTGTGTGTGGGGGGGAGAATAGAAGTTCATTGGATTAATCAAAGGAGAATAAAGGGAGGGAGAATGAGAATAAGAAAGACAGTAGAATGAATCGGACTTAACTTTCCTATGTTCACATATGAATGAATACACGACCAGTGTAACTCCACATCATGTATAACCACAAGAATGGGAAGTGATAGTCCATGTATGTATAATATGTAAAAATACATTCTATTGTCATGTGTAACTAAAAAGAACAAATAAAAACTTTTTAAAAATGGCCACAGAGATGCTAATCCACTTCCTGGCTACAGGAATAGGGGGTCTACTGTTAGCAGGTGCCTGTGTCTTTGCCAGTTTGCTTATAATACAATTCCTGCAGTTTTCTGAAGAATAGCTGTTATCCCTCCAACTATGTATGGGCACCTTAGGAAAAAGCATCACTCCTTGCACATCAGAAAATACATAGGAAATGCAGTCAACTTAGAAGGGAAGAAAAAGGGAAGCAGCAGCATATACTGAGTGTGCACTATACTGTTAAGTGTTATGCAATGTATTTTGCATACATTATTTTGGTGAATCTTTAAAACAACCCTCTGATTGGTTTTGTTTTTCCCATGTTAGGAAAGATGTTGGAGATGGCATGGGGCAAATGGTAAATGCAGAGTCAGCGATCTCAAACCAGGTTTGACTGCTTCTCTATTGAACCAAGATAGGACT
Source organism: Glaucomys volans (assembly GCA_020662805.1). Lineage (NCBI taxonomy): Eukaryota > Metazoa > Chordata > Mammalia > Rodentia > Sciuridae > Glaucomys > Glaucomys volans. The sequence continues at coordinate 233,390 of JAJEJO010001942.1, forward strand.
TTGGTGAACTGAAATGTGAGATGACACAAGGGACTGAGAGAAAAGGCTGTGACTGGGTAGGAAAGTTCAGATGGGATGGTGACATGGAATTGGACTGAAACCACCATAGAACCCTGCTTACTTTATAATTTAGTCTATGCTGTAACTAGGGCTTACTCTACTGCTCTGGAGGATTTAATAACATGACCCAGAAACAGGCCATATTGGTACAGTGACATATGATGCTCATCAGAGGAACTTTTGCCAGTGGAAATGTAAACTGTGGTCTTGGTACCTGAATGACAAGGTAGCGTTGCGGGTCTCGAGCCATTTTGGAGAATTCCACGATTAACTCACGGAACTTTGGGCGACTATCTGCATCTATCATCCAGCCTAAGGAGGAATGAAGAAAGACAGCAATTAGACTCCTGGAAGAAATGCTAAAGATGGCTCTGTTTAAATAAAACATTTACTGTTATTTGTCCTGTTAGACAAATAAATTATGAAAAAACCTAATCGTTGTGATAAACTTTTCAGTCTTGCACACTAGCACTAATTACTGTTCAAAGGGCATGATAATACAATATTTTTGAATCAGAGTAACAATACCATCCTCTAATTTTTATACACCTGCTCTTCCTAGGGTCAGCATTCTTGTATTATCACATTCATTGATGGAGCAGTGCTGCTGTGTGCAATTGCTGTCTGTGACCTACTCTGATAGTAGGGTGCTTGTGTGTCTAGACACTAGATAGTCACTCTCAGCAGTTTTTCAAACTGGAAAGCATTCAATTCAGAGAAATATCAGACTTTGAGGAACTTGGAGTAGGGACTTCTCCACCTTGGAGCTTTCATTACATTCCACAGTCAGTCACCATTCATGCAAGGGAGAGAAGTGGCTGTCTCAGTGCCCTTCTATTTATTATTTATATATTTTGCAGTGCTGAGGATCACATCAGGTCTCTGTGCATGCCAGTGCCCTACATAGGAGGATGCTTGTGGCAACCATACTGGTAAACTGGATTATACAACTATCTAAATCCAGATTCAGAAAGCTGGAAAAAAGGCTGTCAACTTGGAAATTCTCATGCCTCTTAGGGTTCACATTTATTTTCCATTATCAGGATGTCAAGCTATTTTAGGCCAGACTGCTATGTGACCTTAGACAAATCATGTGACCTCTCTGGGTTCCAGCTTCCTCAGCCCAAATCAAGGCAGTGAAAATAGATTAACTCTGTGGTCTAAAGTTCAGAAAGGCATTAATGTTTACATTATCTTGCCTTTGTCATATTTCCTGGGCCTCCTCTTGTGCAAATGCTTATCACACATGTGATGTTACCTTCAGAGCCCAGTGGACTTGTGATTTTGGTGGAATAATAGCACCAATCAAATTAAACACTCTTATTTGGATTAAGATGTTTAAATGCTACATTACAGAAGATCTTACATAAATCTGCTGTTTTAAAGCTTAGGGCAAAAGCAGAAATGTTGATGCTATCAGCCTTATGTGGTTACTCATTGTTAGGCATTTAGAAACATGCAGTCTCTCTGGTAACAGGCTTCAAAATGCTGGGCAGCTCTGCATTTCATTGAGCAACCTGGGGAAGAGAGGATTTGCTGTAATGGCTTATGGAAGTCTTCCATTTTATTTATTTGCTTGCAAACATGTGCAAATGTCAGGTCATGCTGTTCACTGAGTCAAAGAAGTGTTTTTTGAAGAATGCTTGCAGGGGGTATTTACAGATATTTTTGGACTTAGATGCCTGCTTCAAAGAATGTGATGATATTTCTTCAGGGACTAAAAGGCCTGGGCTATTTGACCAAAAGCAGCAGGTACTCTGAGTGCCCAGGTTCAGCTACATGAATGTGGATGGTCACCCCGGTCACTCACACTTGACCATGATCATGTAGACATCAATGGTGCAGATGGGTGGCTGTGGGAGGCGCTCTCCTTTTTCCAGGATGGATGAGATCTCACTTGCAGGGATTCCATCATAAGGCTTGGACCCAAAAGTCATCAACTCCCAAACGGTGACTCCTGAGCAGATGAAACAAGCATAGAAAGTAGTCGCTTCGTGAGCCAACAGTAATCATAACATCTGGTTATCTTCGGATGTCATTGTTGCTTACTTTTTCTCAGGGTTTAAAAACCTATGTTTCAATAGCCTTGGGAAATCTACTTAACTTCTGGAAACCTCAGTTTAATAGACATTAAGTGGGATGATAATGGCATCTGTCTCATAGGATGGTTATGAGGATCAAATAAGGTAATACAACTGAAATGTTTGGCTGGGCGATCAATGGTAAGTAACCTCAGTAAACACACTGAAGATGACAATGAGGTCTCTGGCTGCACAGCTGTGATTGTCCTGAAGGGCAGAAGTCACACACTCACACATTTGCCTCCAAGCCTTGTATCTATGGAACTCTAAAGACAGAGGTCCTGAACAAGGCTGCAAAATGCATGTTTTAAAATAGTAATAAAAAAGAAACAGAAAAGCCTATACTCCTTTTGATAAACACAAAAACCTCATGATTTTCAAATCATGTTCAAATTTCTGTTTCAAAGCCAATTGACTATCATGATTAAAACCCAACTGAAGCAGTGGCAATTTTAGAGTCAGTGTTCTCTGATGAGCTCTGGGTTCTGAACAGTCATAGAACCCTGGCAGAGTGTCCTCACCTCCAGTGAGTCCAATGACCCATTTTTTCCAGATGTGGTCTCTGGAGACTTGGGGTTGAATATCCCCAATTCAAAAATCCAAAAGCCTGACACATGCTCTGAAATCTGAAACATTTTTGAGCACTGACATAATGCTCAAAAATTTTGGATTTTGGAGAATTTCAATGATTTTGGATTTTCAGATTAAGGATACTCCACTGTTTAAGTCTATGTAAAGAGTCCGAGATTTAAAAAACTCCAAAATCTGAAGCACTTCTGGTCCCAAGCATTTCAGATAAAAGATACTTAAACTGTCCCATAGACCTGCGTGGATTTTCCAGAGGCCACTCTAAACAAAATTACCTGAATTGATATATAGAACATAAAGTTGAAAAGTGAAGGAAATGAGTGGTCCCAAAAAAAGCAAAAGCCATACAATCAATACAGACTTACTAAAAAAAAGATTGTCTTATTTTCAAATGGATCAAGTCAATTCCCATTTAACTGGGATTTTAAAACATGCCACAGTGATTTTTTGTGGGAAGGTCAGTTTTTGGGTTCAAGAACAATTGGCAACGATGGGGAGCTATGTAATAGTTGGTGGATCATGAAGGAACAGAAGGCTATGTGAATTCTCTCTTTAACTCCTTAGTAAGACACACTAATCCCCATATTTATTAAAATGAATACGTCACTTTAACTGGAGACTAAAGGGTAGAGTGTTTGGATATGGTTTTTAAATTGAAAACTCAGGCTTGTGGTTTAATAGTTCTTGTATACTGCCAGGGTCAGCAGATTATGATCACACAATTAAAGATGCAAGACTGCTATGACCTTCTGATACTGGTTGTGATCACTGGCAGACACTAAGTCACTGAATTCAAGAGAGTTCTCATTTATGTGACAAGTATGAGCCAAGGGCGACTGAGTTGGCACACACTAGAGGGCGAGGGGGATGGCTGCATGGTACAGGAAAGGCGGAGGGCCAGATCATTTATGATCTGGTTGGCTATGGTTAGGAGTCCAGATTTTATTTTGAAAAGCAATTAAGGATGGTAAACAGAGAAGTAGAAGACTGATACAGTTCAAGAGAGTAGAGGAGAGGGTGCAAAATGGGGAGAGAGAAGATAAACTAGCTACTTCTGTGCTTTCCCTGATGGAGGCAGGGGCCAGGTTCATGTGGGGATGGTGGAGTGACCAGGGACAGGACCCAGGGGTTGCCTCTTGTGGGGCAGACATATCTTGAAAACTACTTAAAGTAAAAAGGTATCGGAATAGCTTTATTTCCTTTCCTGTTCCACTAACTGAGGAAGCTCAGTTCATGAGTACATATCAAAATTCACTTATCCATTCATGGGCAAACATAGCTGCCTTTGAAAAGCTTCCATTCTAGCAGAAAAGATATTCATGAAATTATAAAGAGAAAAAGATACATATTTGGAAGTTAGTAAGTTAATAACACTATAGGAAAGGAAAAATTGCTAAAAGAAAATTTACTAATCTGAATTAGTTTGCTTTTGTGATAATGACTAAATTATCTCAATATCACTCTCCCCAAATTTATATTTCAATAGAAGTGCAGAGATTCTTTTCCTTCTTCCCTGGTGCTATAAAGAGCTGGCGTAGCTAACCCATTTAAATAAAGGGAGATGATAAGGTGTTTTCTGGCCTTTCTTTGTATTGCTGGGTGAAACTTGAGGACCAAGTGTGGTAACAGATGACTGGTGCTTGGTACAGCTGCTAATGACATGGGTCAGGGACCATTTCTTAACAGGTAAGACCCTTGTAGCCTCAGACAAAGTAAGAACACAACAGGCAGGTTTGGGAAGAGGAAGCACCTGTGTGGATGGAGTAGGGCCTGGCCTGGCCTGGCTACAATGGAATTCAGAGGAGGAAACAGAGAATCAGGTCCTGGTGGGGAGAAGCAGGAACTATCCCCCCATTTTTTTTCTGCCCATAGACATCTTCACAGTACATGTTTTTGGAGCCATTCTCTCAAATACACAAAGACCACCATTCATTACATGAAATAACAGCCATCAGAAAACCTTATTTCTCTAACTGGAAAACACTTCCCCACAAAACCTCATTTGTTGTCTTCTTTAGTTCACTTCAAATTCATGACGTGAATACTACCAAAAGCAACACACAGATTCAATGCAATCCCCATCAAACTACCAATGACATTTCTCACAGAACTAGGAAAAAAAAAACCCAAAACATCCTAACATTCATTTGGAAGAATAAAAGACAGAATAGCCAAAGCAATTATGAGCCAAAAGAGCAATGCCAGAGGTATCACAATACTTGACTTCAAATTATAGTACAGAGATGCAGTTACAAAAACTGCATGGTATTGGCATAAAAGCAGACACACAGACCAATGGTACAGAAGACAAGACACACAGAAAAACTCTATACCTACAATCATCTGATCCTTGACAAAGGTGCCAAAAATACACACTGGAGAAAAGATAGCCTTTTTAACAAATGGTGTTGAGACAACTGGTTATCCACATGTAGAATGAAACTAGACCCTCTCTCTCACCCTGCACAAATATCAATCTCAACATGGATCAAAGACCTCAGAATTAGACCAGAAACTATGCAACTCCTAGAAGAAGATGTAGGGCCAACACTCCAGCTTTTAGGCACAGACAATGACTTTGTAAATAGCACTACTAAAGCTCAGAAAATAATGCCAAGAGTTAGTAAGTGGGATGGCACTTATTAAAAAGCTTCTGCACAGCAAAGGAAACAATTAGGAATGTGAAGAAAGAACCTACAGAATGGGAGAAAAATCTTTGCTGGCTACTCTTCTGATAGAGGATTAATATATAGAATACATTAAGAGCTCAAAAAAATTACACTAAAAAATCAAATGACCCAGTTAATAAACAAGCAAATTAAGTATACAGATACTTAATCAAAAGAAGAAATACAAATGGCCAAAAAATACAAGAAAAAAGTTCAACATCATTAGCCATTAGGGAAATGCAAATCAAAACTATACTGAGATTTTTATCTCATACCAGTCAGAATGGCAGTTATCAAGCATACAAACAATAAAAAGTGTTGGAGAGAATGTGGAGACAAAGGAATACTTCAACACTGTTGGTGGAACTGTAAATTAGAACAACCACAATGGAAATCACTATGGAGATTCCTTAAAAGACTAGGCATGGAACCACCATATGACCCAGTTATACCGCTTTTTGGTATTTACTCTGAAAAATTAAAGTCATCTTACTACAGTGAAACATGAATACCCATGATTATGGAAGCACAATTCACAACAGCCAAACTATGGAACCAGCCTAGGTGTTCATCAATGGATGAATGGATAAAGACAATGTGATATATATATACACAATGAATTTTTATTCATCCATAAAGAAAAATGAAATCATGGCATTTGCAGGAAAACAAATGGACCTAAAAACCACCATGTTAAGTGAAATAAGTCAAATTCAGAAAGTTCAGGGTTGTGTTTTCTCTCATCTGTGAAAACTAGAGAGGGAAAAGGAAAAGAAAGGTGGGAGTGGATCTCCTAAAAATCAAAGGGAGATCAATAGAGGAAAGGGACCAAAGGGGTGAGAGGCAGAGGTAGGGGGAGTGCTGGGAATTGGTATTGGCCAAATTACAACATATTTGTATATTAACAATATACATATATTGTTATATTGCATAAATATGTAACAACAAATCCCATCATCACATACAACTATAATTCACTAATAAAAATGTGGGAAAAACCCCAATTCATAGCATGAGATCACCTTCGACTTGACTTCACAGGCAGAGGCATGTCCTAAATTCCAGTTCTTTCTCCCTCCCATTAACCTCTCCTTGCCACATGAATTTGTTGATTTCTGTAGTTACATTTAGCACAGTAGACTAAATTTCCTTTGTTGGATTTTCTCAGTATAATAGACAGCAACTATCATGTTATTATTAGTCATTATCTTAAAAGAAAACACTTGCATGTCAGAGCTTATACCATAAATTAACAAACAATAAAAGCCAGTTTAGCCTCAGCACAGATTCATTAGCATCAGGATTTTGACTCACCATAGCTCCAGACATCACTTTGGTGGGTATAAATTCGGTGTAAAATTGATTCCAGAGCCATCCACTTGATAGGCACCTTGGGATGATGAGAGATAAAGCATTAAGGCAATTATTAGCTTCCCTCTGTTGTACAAAATTAAATCACACTAGAAGTAATTACAAATGACTAGGGAAGCCAGGTCACCCTTCCTGTCTGGGACTTCAGGCCCAGGGCTGCCTCCCAGCAAGAGGAGATTTTAAATCCACTGGAGAACAGGGTTGCTCTGGTAACCCCCAGAGCTGGCTTTAGGAATGCTACAGCTAAAGACCTTTTGGGTCACTGGCTATTCTGGTGAGCTGCAGACCCTGGTCATGGACAGTGATCACAGCCACTCAGCATTTGGGTACATTTTCAGGGGTCAGTGTCACAGGGTTTTTGGTTGTCTGGAGTCATACAGGCCAGGGTGAAACTCAAGAAACGTACAGCTGATACAGCTGAGGTGTGTACATGGAAGAGGGACCCGTCTGAGAACACGCACCTCTCACTGCTGTGACAGTGCTCTGGAGAAACCCTAAGACAGAGAGAGGGCAGGGAGCATACACTCAATGCCAGCTCCCAGCGTGAGTCACGGAGACCCATGGGAACTCTCACAACAACCTGGGGAGGAGAGCTTTTCATACTTCTAAGACATTCTTAACAGCAGTATGCCACCAAATCAGCTGTGGCATTTCCTAGCTGTTCTTTTGAAGGATGCTTAAGTCCTGGAGGGAGAGGTTGAGACCTAACTTTTGCTAATGATCACCTGGAGATAGTGATGACTATAGCCTCTCACCATGTCAGAAACATCTTTACTCCCTCTCCAGGCAAACCCCACTCCCAAAGCAGAAGATCCTGGTGAGACTCAGCTGGCTGTGGTGGTGCTGAGACCTCACCCAGAATGTTTGGCAAATGTCCCCTACATCAGTTGAGAGCCCAGCCTCTGCTGTTAGAAAAATGCTCTCTGATCTCCAAGTCAGTTCCTTACTTTTCCTCCCTCTGCATGGTATTCTTTCTCCTCAGCACCAAGCAGTTTGGCCAATCCAAAATCTGTGATCTTGACATGCTGTGGTGTCTTCACTAGGACATTCCTGGCTGCCAGGTCACGGTGTACCAAGCGCCGATCCTCCAGGTAGTTCATGCCCTGAAATACAACGGATTCTGCAGTGAGGGTCCAAATTGCTCACCAGATTGCCGGTGTAATGGGAAGACAGGCCTCATGCATCTGAACTTAATGTCAAGGTCATGCCACACTCTGAAATTCCTGATGCCAGGGACTGGGTTTGAGTCTGTCTTCCTGCTTCTGTCTGCTGGACACAGACACTTGCAGCTGGTAAATTTTAGAAACTACCTACTGAATAAATGAAAAGGCAAGAAAAGAAAGCCTTAACTAGCTGCAGATTATTAATTTTTCTCCATCTTGATATTCAAGTTACAAGTAGAAGAGGCCAGTGACTGAGCACAAGCTCAACGGTCAGGTGGAGAATGGGTCTTTACACTTGCTCTGGAACTTGCCAACCATGCCACCTGTCAGGCTTTACCTTCCCTGCATGCAGCTTCATAGCAAGGAGGAAGATGCCAACCTTGCCTGACTGGGGCAAAGCAAAGCTTCTCAATGGATTTAAGCCATGCTCTCATATTTTCCTGAACTATCATACATGATTCTCTGCCAGTGAAGAAGTCTCATCCAGTTTTATTTGATTTTAAATTGAAACCACATGGATATTGAATATGCTTCTGCAAGGTGCCATTCCCTACTACTTCCTTGGCTGCCTCCACAATTCTTACTGCTAAAAAAATAGTAATACTGGGGCTGGAGTTGTGGTTTGGTGATAGAGCGCTTACCTGGCATGTGTGAGGCCCTGGGTTCAATCCTCAGCACCACATAAAAATAAATAAAATTAAAAAAAATAGTAATACTTGGGATGCATCTAGCACAGCACCCAGTACAAAGTGAATTCTAGAGACATTACTCTTCAACTACTATCCTTGCTCACAAGCATTCTGGTGTCCTTGTCATATGCACTTCCCTCCTTGTTGGCAGATAGGGGTTAGTTCTGATTTCTACTTCTTATTTGACAACTGCCCAGCATGGCCAACCTTCTTTGGGCCTCACTGAGCTCCAGTCTGTTATGAGCTTGGCAGCCCACCTTCTCTGTGCCGGGTGGTATTGGCAGGCAGAAGTTGGGAGGTGGTCAAGTCTGCAGACATCTCATGTTGCTTGTTCCACATCATCCCCAACTTACTCATAAATACACCTCTCTTCTCTCTAGACAGAAGAGTGGGCTGCATTTCCACCTTCCTTTCTGGTTGATGTTCATGAACTCTCCAGCACAGAGAGCTGGTGCTTCAGCACAGAAGGGCTTGGGAAGTGCACCAAATGGAAATGAATAAGTTTAACCAACTCTGCTTTACTCTGGTGTGTTGTAGTTATGGAGGCATCTCCACTTTAGTGCAACTGCAGGGAATATCTGTAAACAAGAATGTTTTCCCATATTTTCTGGCAAATTCTTCATATTTTTGAATTGGCACTAGGTGGGAAATTATTAATTGACTTGACATATCAGAGTAAAAGAAAAAATTCTTTCTAAGACAAAACCAGTCATCCTCTGAAAGTAGGACCTTACAAAGATACACCCAGAACTACTCTTTGGATGCTAGTTTTGAGGTCTTTAATGTTTTTGTCTTCTTGGAAAAAAGTGACTGTGTCCCATACTTCATGTACACATGAGTTACCCCTCTTCTTCGTATAACCTAGAGAGCATCTAAATGTAAAGATATTGTTCAATGTAAATGCTTCCTTTCCTAAGATTTCCTCATCTTCTCAAGTGAAAAATAGAAGCTTGTTTCTCTGGAATATACTTCCAAGTTAGGAATTATTACTTAGGAGTGGGTGTGGAAAGAGAATGGGAAGAACTTGGAGCTGAGGAAACATTTCCAAACACGGGCCTCGTCTTTTTTCTTTCTGTCATTCTTGCTATGATCTCTCTTCAAAGGCTGGGTCCTTCCTCACTTTAATCTCCTGTTTGATCTATGGGATGGTGACTATGATCTGTGCTTTGCTACCCCTGAGTCTTATAAAAGAGTAAGGCCTCTGCTTATTAAATATGATGAACTCTTACCCATTCAAAAGGGTTAATTATGCTTGGCCACTTGCCTCTGTAGACCTAACCTCTGCATTCCAGGCTGTATTAGCTCACTGTTCTCTTTTCCTTTCTCTTTTTCCATCTTTCTTCTCTATCCCTTTCTTCCTTTCTCTGTCCCTTGCTGTCTCTTTTCCTTCGACCCTGTATTTTTTTCATTCATTTTTCCTCTGTGGGAGTTATTGTATAAGTGTTGCACAGATTTAGAGCAACAAGTTACACCTTAGTCCCTACAGAGGACCAGTGAACTGCTCTTACCTCTCTCTTTAAAATTTGTGTGTGTGTGTGTGTGTGTGTTTTGTGTTGTTCATGAAACTCCAAGGGGAACTTCAGAGAGCATTTCCAGCCTTGCTTAAGGACCAGCACTAACTTTCTTTCTTTTCTTAATATTTTTTTTGAATGTGAAGTCTTTTTTTAATTCATCTATTTATATGTGGTGCTGAGAATGAAACCAAGTACCTCACACATGTGAGGCAAGTGCTCTACCACTGAGCCACAATCCCAGCCCAACACTAGCTTTCATTCTGCCTCCTTAAATGCTTAACAGAGGATTTGGTATACGGGATACATTGTAACCATTTATGGAATAACAAATGATTGAATGAATGCATGATTGAATAATAACATCTGCTGTCAGCTTTGAGCACTGACCATGTGCCAACCCTTCAAACACATCTCCACAGAATACTCTTTCTGCCCAGGTACCCATGTGACCACCATGGTAGAGACCAGGGGTTCCAGGAACCAAAGTATGCTTTTAACTGACCAAGTCTTCAGTTCTCCAGATCACCATCACCACCCTAGCCGTCATAACCTTGCTGGGGTCTTGGAGTGAAACTTGCCTGCTGGACCAAAAGCTGCTTGGGTTACCGGAAACAGAACAAAACAAAAATCTAGCACCTTGGCCCTGTGCCATAGAGTTAGTCCTGTCATTGTGTGAATTTAATAAATCCAACTGAGCTCCAACCCAGCCCTTCCCCACGCTTTAGGCTCAGGGACTTAAAGGAGCAGCACCACTTCAATATGGTGTGAGGTTTTCTTAGAACATCAGTCTTCAGAGAAGGCTTGGAAAAGGGGAAGAAAGAACTGTTTACATATTCTGGAGAACACAGTTAATCAAGACAGAGGGTCTTAAATCAGAGATAATTTGGGGACAAAGAGATTAGACTATTTGAACTTAGATAAAACTCCACTAGTGGGTCTCTGTCCCACAGTCTCAGACAGTTTGAAAGGTCATCTCAGTGCCCAGCAGAGTTATATTTTAACCATTCACCAAAGATAAGGGCTGTGATATTACTTATGAACTCTCAGGCTCTAAGCAGAGACGCCACAGGAAGTAATATCAGCACACGCCCCAATGGGGCCTCTTGGGAAGCTCATTTCCTGATTCCTCTCATTTTAATTGAATTTAACATATTTATTTTTGTTAATTACTACAGGACTAGAATGAATTTTGAAATACTGAGGTTAAAAGGGAATTTGAAGAGCCACCCTGGAACTTAAACTTACAAAAGAAAGGCCCAGGGATATGCTTCACACGGATATCAAAGATTTTTCTGGCACGATACCTATGGAACAAGAAAGCACTGGGGGTGGTGGGGCTTGACCTTTAAAGACTGTTTTCCCAAGGGCTAGAGCATCTTACAAGTCTTGGGAGGAGTTCAGAGAGGAGACTGGAACAGGATCCACTTCTGTTCTGTTTTATTAACCACGATGTGGAAAATTCCGGGTAAGCATGGATTTAGTGAGCACAGAAATGGCAGAAAGTAGGACAAGGGGGGTGGGCACATGGTTTTAGTAAAGTCAAGAGCATGGCTTATGCATCACTGAGTGCCTGTCTTTAGAGGAGGCAGGAAAATGTCAGAATTTCCTATCCCAGTTTAGAGGTGGTGTGCCCCGGAATCCTACTCTGTCAGAAAGGGAGGACAGCTGGGATTACTGGCCTGTGACAGTCCCCTGATCTGTGGAATCAAGTGCAGGCAAAAGGTGAGGACTTATGAGCAAGGCTATCTGGTATCAAATTCTGATTTTCATATGTACTGGCCTGAGACCTTGGCAAGTTATTTAATGGCCCCATGTCTCAGTCTTCCCATCTGTAGAATGGCCCAATCAGAGCATTAATGAGTTTATCCATATAAGGCACTTGGATGGTGCCTAGCAGAGAGTCCTGTGCAGGTAATTGCAACTGTCACACTTGCCTCCTAAATGTAAAATCCATCCTCTTTCCTCAATCCCTTTTGCCATAATCTTGAATGCGGTCACTATCTTGATCTACCAAACCTCTGCTTATGCTTCCTAAAAATGTCCGATGATGAATAAATTCCTACATGGTGCCTTTGTTGCTATGATGAAGCTCCATCTTCCTGGTCCTGCAGGGTCTCTCTCACAGCTGCCCGTCTCTCTTCAGTACCTTGTAGTAACTGAGCCTGCTTGATTCCCTTGGCTCTCAGGCACTCACTCCCTGCTGCATTCCCCATCTCACCCTCAGTTGACACCAGGACAGGTTAGGATCTAGTGCACTCATGTCTACAGGGCCATGGAGTCGCAGAGCTCTGGACTCTTGAGGGGAGGGACAGTCTGGCTTGTTCACCCCTAGTTTCCCAGAGTCTGGTCCAGCCCCTGGTACTTGGCTGACAGACTGAGTCCAGTTGGTCGCAGCTTTTCTGCTCTAACTTGCACGGTGGCCTTCAGGACAGCTGGGCCTCCTGCCCTTGACTCTCCTGCTCTGACGCACTTCATTCCCTGCTGCACCTCCTGCTCTGTAGGAGTCCCCTTCCCTCACTCACTGACAAATTTGGATAGATAAGAAGTGCTATCTTACTTTTGTCTCTTACACGATGCTTAACACTGGCATAAAAATACTCAAGAAATAACTTAATAAAATATCTAAAAGTTGATGAATATGCTTTAAGAAATAACTTGACAAACTAAAGAAAAATTGATGAATATGCTCTTAAGTTGCTTTAATGTAACTTCTGTTCTTTTATAGACATACTCTAGAGAGATCATTTAGGTTGACTAAGTTTAGCTATAATCCTTTGTGGAATAATGCAAGGAAAAAAATTTTAAAATACTTCAAATAACAAATGTCTGATCATTGGATAAGTGGTCTGGCCCTTTCATCCTGCATATTGTCATGTTGTGCAGGTATTTATCAGGTGTTTGCTTTGAAAGTGAGAGGGCTCTTGCCAAGTTCTCCCCTTTGGCCCTCTGTGGAGCAGGAGGTATGGTGGCTGAATCACCCCCTGGAGCACTGTTAGTCAGGGGGATGGCACTGTATCTCAACACTACCTGTGGGTTGAGGGAGCAGATCTTAGTGCTGAAAGTCAGGGACCAACTGTTACCAAATTAGGAAGTTGTATATTTGACAGAACATCGAATGTAGAATATAGCAGAATCTCCACTACAGCCTTATGTAAAGAAACAGGTAGTTGCTACTTTTTTAGTTTTTCATCCGGCATTCATTTTTACCCTCTCACACCTTTGCTTTTCTTTCTATTTGGACACATTATAGTAGCCCTCTTGACCACAGTTTCACTTTCTGTGGTTTTAGTTATCCTCAGTCTACTGCTGCAATCCAAAAATATTAAATGGAAAATTTTGGAAATAAACAACTCATAATTTTTATTTGTAGGTACCCAAAACTGCAGAAAGCCAACTTGCAGATAAAAGAGAAGTACTGTACTGAGAGAGAGAGAGAGAGAGAGAGAGATCACATCCATACAATTTTCATTACAGTATATTGTTATAATTGTTCTATTTCATTATTATTTTTTGTTTATCTTATACTATACCTCATTTATAAGTTAAACTTTATTATAGGCATATATTCAAAGTTTCAGGGAGTCTTGTGTTTCCCCCACAGATAAGAAAGGACTACTGTGTAATTTGAACATAGTTTTTGTGACCTGACACCTAGGAGTGAGCACAGGTGGTCTGTAATGTTCTGGCTACCTAAGAGTGGAATCACTTTACATCTTTTTGGGATGTGAGGACCCCACACTGACTCAGCCCATGCTCATCTGCTCTCTTCTTAGCAGCTCACATGTACTGATCATTCTTATCAAATGTGATCAGTGAAAATGCCTGAGGCTTTCTGAAAGGGACCAAATTAAGTATCTCCCATACTTAAAAGATGGATCCTTTGAAATGAATTTTTAAAAATCTGCATGAAGTTTTGCCTCATGTACTGAACTAAGTGCAATTTGGTGTTTATACAAAGTTCTGGTCAGAGAATGACACCCATAAATTAGTTTCTTTCTGAGCACATCCTTCACACCCCCTTCCCAGCTTTCTTGCATATTTCCTCTGGGCCTGGTTTCGAGGACCTTAAACTGAAATCATTTGTTGTATTGCAGAATCAGATCCATGTTTGAAAACTCAATTCTGTGAGATCTTAATCTGGGTGAAAAGAATAGCTCTGTTGTCCAAAAAAGAGTTTGGGAAAATGCTAGATGAATCAGTCTAAACAGCTTTATTTTTGGAGGACTTTGCAATAAAAGTGCATACTGTGAGGCTCTAAGGGGAATGGCATGGTACAGTAGTGGTGTTTGTCAAACTCAACTTAGGATAGAATCTTTTGGATTAGAACATTTCATAACATTATTCTGCCATGTGATTGTGATACACTTTGGGGTTTATTAGCTGGCTTATACACCTGGAAAGAATAGATACACTTTCTTAAGCAACTAACTCTCTCCCAGGGAGTGAAAGATACTTGTAAGTTCAGGAATCAGGAGGCTGGGACATGTGCTCTTTCTGATTGATGAGTAGGTGACATCTCCAGAAGCCTCTCTGAGACGTTTTTTTTCTTTTTTTGGAGAATGGAATCCATTTTCACCACATGTGTCAAGGGGGTGACTCTTACAGTCTACCAATCCTAATCTGATTTCTTTCCCTCTGCCAACTCTGTTTTTGTCGTTTTCCTATTTCCCAGTGGATACAATTATCCTCTTAGCAGTTTAGTCAGGGCAATGAACTTGTCAGCTCTCCCATCAATATTTAGAAAACTCTCCAAGATAGTCCATGCTTTTGTGAATCAACACAGCACATTTAAAAATCAATAATTTCACTTTGAAAATGTCAGGAGTTTAGTTTCTGGTCAGCCACTAAGTCTTCTGGGAAGCTTTCACTTCACACTTGTAAAAACAAAATTGTTTAAGACTCAGATAAATTGTCATCCAAATGCAAATCTTTATAATTTGGGAAAAAATTCTTTTCCTTTCCCTCAAGGGATAGACACTCCATCATGCTGGCTATTCAGATAAGGCAGAATAAAGTTTCCCTTGTGAATTAAAAAACAATCTTTCACACATGAAGAACTAACTGACTAAAACAGAGAAGCACTTCAAATCAAGATAAAGCTAAGCAAAGTACAATGGTGGCTTTAAATATCAGGTGGAAATTCTGAGTAATATTGTATAGAAAACTATCCCAGGAAACTTTCAGGTCCTAGAGACTCAAGTTCAAGATCCTTGGTAACCCACGCATGAATGGGACCCACACCCCTCCATTGACACAGTTGGGTTAGCATGTTTCTCATCATGTTTGCAGAGACTGATTTTAGGCATGGAATAAACTTCCGTTTCTGCAGACATTGGTGGTCAGGCAGATGCAAATGTAAGATTGCAGAGAAGAGAGGGGAAAAGTTCGTGAACAATAAAAGATGCAGAGTAGAAGATGTTGTTGCTTTGAAATGAAATGAAAATTGATGTGAATCTAGAATAAGATAACATAATCCCTACACCAGTCTACTTTGGTTAAGGGGAAAGAGAAGGAGGAAAGGAACATTTAGTGTGTACCAAATATGTATCCAAACCTGTGGCAGGTGACTCACAGAGACTCTGTTCTCATCTTTCTACCCAGAAAGAGAGGTGGCAGAATACCATTTTATAGCCAAAGGGACTGGATTAAAAAAGACTAAAGCAATTTGCTTGGTTCACATGGTTTATGAATGCTAAAATTTGAATTTAGAGTCCACTGAAATTTTAAGCCCTATTCTCTACTGGAAACTTACTGAGACTGTCTTCCTTTTAAGTAAAAGGATGACATCAGCAATTCACACTGATGATACATACGGCCATTTCTCCATCACATGAAGAGTACCCCCAACTGCCAATATTGGAGCTAGGCAAGCAAGTGTTCCTCCACTAAGCTATTCCCTCAGCTCTATGAAGAGTCACTTTTGTGGAGGTGGGAATAATGTGAGACAATTAAGGAATTTATGCTAAACCTCCTGGCACACCCTAGTGACGTGGGCATTAGGAATCATTCAGGAGGAGCTGGCCCCAAGGGTTCTGTTGGCTCTCCCCAGGCTAGGAGACACCGCCAGGGCTCACCTCACAGTTGGAGCAGCTGGGCACAAACTTAAAAGAATAAACTAGATCTTCTCAGGCAACATCTGTGCTAAGAAAAATATAAAACAAGGTAACAGAGATTGCCTGGGAAGGGAGTACAGCAGTTTCAAAGTCCCACCTTGGGTAATCAGTGAGGAAAGCTTCAGAAAGAATTTCTGGGTTCAGGAGTGAGCACATGAGAAGACCCTCAGAAATAGTTCTATACCCTAGTAGTAGTGAAACCTACTTTGGGTTAATCACCTCCTTTCCCAGATCAGCAACTGTAGTGGGTTGAATAGTGTCCCCTCCTCAAATTTCATGTCTAACCTGAACCACAGAATGTGATCTTATTTGAACAAAGGTTTCTGAAATCTAAAGATGTTAAGATGAAATCATCCCAGATTTAGGGTGGTCTCTAAATCCAATGACTAATATCTTTTTAATACATATTTCTGGGGTACATTATGTTTTCATATGTGATATGATTAAATCAAGTGAATTAATAAAGTCATCACCTCACATACTTATGTTTTTGAGACTATTTAAGATATTCTCTTATAGAATTTTCAAGTTCAATGACTGGTACCTATGAGAAAGAAGAGGAGTAATAGAAAGAAGGCCATGTGAAGACAGAGGCAGAGACTGAAGTGATGTTGCCACAAGCCAAGGAATGCCAGTGCACCAGAACCTGGAATTGGCAAGGAGGGAGCCTCCCCTCACACCATTGAGGGATCAGGGACCTTCAGACAACTTGGTCTTGGACTTATGGCTTCCAGAACTATAAGACATTAAGTTTCTCTTGTGATCAGCCACCAGATTGGTGGTAATTTGTCATGGCATCCCCAGCAAGCTAATACAATGACACAGAACTATCAAGCATTTCACAATTACAAGAAATCACAGCCACCCTGTTCTTGGACTATTATCTAATAATGATGATAAAACTCCTCTGTGACTCTGAAAATGACAATGGCAAAAACACTTGGTGATCTTGGTCAGAGAGGAGCAAGTGTTTACCACTTCCTGGCATGCTGGGAGCCTGCTGGGGCTGTGGCTAAGAATCACTACCCCACAGTGCAGAAGCAAAGAAGAATATGCTGCTATCTGGCTATCCTGGGAGGCGGCCTTCCACTTTTCCAGCACAACCCAGAGCCTCAATTCCAGGAGGGAGCCAGCCTCACCCTGGAAAGAGCCAGTCCTGTGGTATTATGGACAACTGCCAGTAAAGGTGTGCCCAGAATATGCTTTTGTTTGTTTTGTGTTACCTTTTATAACTGCCTAGAGTTGGGTGAGAGAAGTTCAGGGCATTCTTATAAGTAAGCTGGCAGGAACAACTGCTACCACTGACCAGGGGAGCAATGAGAACTGGCTCAGGCCTGCTGACACACTGGCTCCCTGCCCAGGGGTCCCTGACACTTCCCTAAACACCTGCCTTGCTGTCTGTGGGGGTTAAAGGGATGTCATACTCAGGGACAGGACCTGCCCACAAATTCTTTAAATTCAACTGTACAAAATGTACATCCGTCACCATAAAACATAGGATTTAGCACTTTGGATGCCAGTAACTGATATAGGGCGGAGACTGAAATGAGCGAATTTAAGATGAAATTAGGAGTCCTTTGGTGAACTATGAAGAGCTCAATACCTGGCTCATTGCTCTGTGCCTATCCTTAGCCTACAGGTGGGGCAATGTGGCCACTATGTGCTCTTTAATTCTCTCCCTGCTCTGTAGCAAGTCTGTCAATAGAAGGACACTTTAGGAGTCTATGCCACATAGCAGGAGCACCTGTTGTCTTCCACCAACCTCCTCAAACTTGTATATCAGGCCTTGTGCCATAACACTTGCCCTGCCCACACAGACACTCCAGTCTCCCAAGTCTTCCTTCCGGCCTCACACACTCCTATACAACAAAGCACCACAGTGTTCACCAAAAAGAGCTCCAGAAAAATAAGGATAAGAACACCAAACATACTGAGCACCCGATAGAGAAAACTGTTCACATGTGAAGGACTAGATTTCCAATATGCAGGTGGGACTGGCACTGATTTAGTGCACAAGCCAATCTTAAATTTAATCTAAGATAAAGAAAAGCCTGCAAGTGCTCACACATACACATATCCTCTTGGTTCAGTTATTCCTGGATGGCAGACCAAATGGCTCAGTTTTTAGTATTCTTTTTTCCCCACTTGCTATTTTCCTTGGGTGTTTTTACTAATGATTACCATCCCTCCTGGAAGGTGAGAGCAGTGTGCAGAAGGCTGAGACAGCTGTACTTCTTGTTTAATGGAAATATTTGCCCTCCTTTTCAAAGGAAGGTGCCTGATCTATGTGCTCCCGGTGGTCAGGGTTCCTTCTTCATTTACCTTTGCAATCTGCACACACCAGTTGAGTAGGTACTGCGAACCAATGTTGTCCTTGTGCTCTCGGACATAGTCCAGGAGGCAACCAAAAGGCATGAGCTGTGTGATGAGCTGGACAGTGGAAGTCAGGCAGATACCCAGGAGGCGGCACACATGAGGATTTTCCACACTGGCCATCACATAGGCTTCCTGTAAGGGAGTGAGAGAGGCTGGCATCAGAAAGGCTCCCCAACAGGGACTAAAGGAAGAGGTACATGGACCCCTTTCTCCAGGTAATAAGAGCATGAGCATGGTTTCCACCACTGAGCTACATATCCACAACACCTATAAATGTATTTAAACACAAATATGATCACAGCACATTTCTTGCCATGAACCCTTCCCTGGGTCCTCATCATTCTCGGGAAACTCCTGCTGCCTGCTCTCCCCTCAGGCCTCTTCTACTGGAGAGCCTCTGACCCTAAAGCCCCTCCTGATCAACTCTTTCCAGCAGCCTCACTGATTCCCCATTATAAACTCCCCTGGCATCTTGCAGGTTTTCCTTCCAGGAAGCAGTCTCAGCATTGCCTGAGAACTAGTAAGAGGTAAACTCTTACAGGTCCCCTCAGGCCTAGGAGAGAGATGCCATTTGTTTGAACAAGCCTTTGGGGGATTCTTGGTGAAGCTGCAGAGCCACTGTTTTGAAGCACACATCCTAATCTGTACTTATCTCTGTGATTTAAAACATGTCCTTCCCCCACCAAGTTCTTCAAGAGATGGACTACATTCTCATGTCCAGACTGTGCTTAGGGTACTGGCACTCCACAATACTAGATCACGCCAATAAATGTTTCTTTTTTGTTGCCTCAAATTCCACCAACCGACATACAGGAGATGCTTTTTTTTTTCAGTATTTTTTAGTTGTAGATGGACACAATATCTTTATTTATTTTTTATGTGGTGCTGAGGATTGAGCCCAGTGCCTTACATGTGCGAGGCAAACACTCTACCACTGAACAACAGCCCCAGCCCCAGGAGATGCTTTCTTGATTGTTTATGGTCTATAGTTTCAAGCAGGATATGTATTTTTTGAGTATAAGCACAATATTATTTTCAAGAAGGATATGCATCCTTTCTATTATAAAATATTATAACATTAAAGAGCAGAGTAGGTATTTAATACGTGTGGACTCTGGGGTCATTGAAAATATTCCTTAATCTTGAAGAAAGAGTTCTTGCAAAAGTCAGAGAATTGAATGAGGCCAGCAAGTGCATTGTATCTGAGGTCAGTATTGTCAAAAGACACTGAGGTCTAGGGAAATGGTCAACCTGAGGCTATATTTCTTAGTGTCAGGAGTGGGCCCATATCTGGGTTTCCTAACCCCTGGGCCAGTGGGACGCCCCCCATGCTCCGCTCGCTCAGCACATGTGTAGCACTAGATGCTCCTAGGGCCTTTGCAAGTGGAAGAAAATGATGGTGTCTCACAGGTGCTCTTTTTAATGGGCTGCCTGAAAGCTTTAGGTGGCACATGTGTGTGTGTGCACACACATGTGAAACCCATATATAAATCTGTTTTTCATTCCTTTTCCATTGCCTACCCTAAATTTAAACTGAAAAGTCTATGGAAAAATTAATAAGCCATGGGATTGCCATAAAAGTACAAATCACATCTCTCTCCTGAGTCTGGGAAGCTGTACAACCATAACACCAAAAAAATCCAATGGAGGTTCCTATTTTCTCAAGATCTGGTTGAGATTTGGGTACATATTGTATTCATTTTAAAGGGGAGAAAAATCTACAAAGTGGAGCACTCTGAGCAGCCCATCTGTTGTGGGCTGTCAAGGGGCTGATCTGGAACCAGGAACTAGGAACAGAGCAGGGGGCGTGGGTGTCAGGCCACACAGAGACTGGAGGCTTGCCAGGTCCCTGGTCCTACTAAAACCTGATAGACCAACAGAGCTGAGTCGTCACTTCCTGCCCCCCTCCCCAGGGCACAATGGGAACACTGTTGTCGTGTGCCCTGCTCAGTGTGCACAGAAGTTAAAGTGAGCTTTGTTCTTCACTGTTTATCTTGGAATTCGTGAAGGTGCACCGTGACCTACACCAAGTATGCTTGGTATTCCACAACAATCTCTGCACAAGCTGCCCAGGCAGGCAGAGCTCACACATGGAGACCCTGGTGGCTGCTGTCCAAGTTGCTCTGCAGGGCTGTCCCTGAGGTTTTGGCGACCTTGAAAGTCTATTATGTTTGTCCTAATTGCTGGCAATAATTATTGGGTCCTTCCTTGCTGCCCATTTCCTTCATTTTTTTTTTTCTTTCCTCTCTCTCTTTTTTTTGGTAGTGGAGACTGATCCCAGGGGTGCTTAACCACTGAGTCACATCTCCATCCTTTCTTATTTTTTACTTTGAGACAGGGTCTTGCTGTGTCACTCAGAGCCTCACTAGTTGCTGTGAGAGCCTCGCTAGTTGCTGATGCTGGCTTTGTTCAGTTTCAGCCTCCCTAACCACTGGAATTACAGGTGTGCACTACTACACCTCGTTCTCCTTCATTTTTGTTATAACTCTTTTATGATATAAATAGGTAAAAGAATTCCACTAGATTCTAAACTCCTTAAGAAGAGGCCCATGTCTATCTAGTCTTATGAGTGAAAAGTAAGTGCCCCCACATTTTAAAAACTTTTAACGGTTAAGTAAGCCACTGACAGCCAAAACAGTGGCTGTAGCACATGGTGGGCCAGAGTACTGGGTCTCTCGAACCATGTATGAGTACAGCCAATATTTAAAAGTAAAAATTACTTGGCCCATGGGCTATCCTGTCACAGAATGAATGTGCTATTGAGCATACTGTTGAAAGTGGCCTTAGCATCCCTGGCTTTGTTTCCTTTAGCAGAGACCACCTCCTTCAATGCTTGCTGCTCTCCGTAGGGTGCTCTCCAGTACATGAACATGACCCTGCGCTGTCAGGAAGATTTGTGAGTGCCCAAGAGATTGAGCCTTAGGACAAACAAATGAGAAAGCCTCAAGTTTATCGTCCAGTGCCATAGTCATAACATCTGATATTTCAGGGGAAGACCAAAGATGATGAGAATGAAGAAATAAAGTGGGGGAAAGGAAAGAAAAATAATGGAGGGAGAAAAGGAGACCAGGCAAGAGGATGAGCATGAGGCAAAAATAGGACCTTCAGATGTCAGGGGCATCTGAAATTTTTAAACCTTTCCTTTATCCCTCTTCTACCCCATCTCCAACCACAGAAACGCAGATTTCCTTTAATTAAAAGGTCCTGGGAGAAGAGAGAGACTTTTCAGTGAAAACTACTTCCTTCCCAAAGCATAGCTACTGTTTAGAATACTTTCAAGCTGTCCTTATTCTACATTATAAATACTGTTGAAATGTGTGTTCCGTGTAATTTATTAGAATGCCTCAAATGAGTAGAAAATTAATTAAGGATGCAAATTTGGCAAAAGGTTCTCTTTTTAACAGTAGAGGTCAGGGGTTACAGGTTATAAGTGAAAAGAGTTCACAAATCCTTGTCTACTTATTATTTTTTGCAGTTAACCGGACTTGACATTACATTAACAAGACTTGACACTGATTTGTAAACCATTAAAATGAAAGATGATTTTGCTTGATCAGTATGTCATCAACATGTAAGATTTTCTATTACATTGTATTAATATATCATCTTTCATTTAGGAGTGTACTGATGTGGGGTTTCGCCACTATAATGAAAGGAGAGAAAGTTGCTCAGAGAAAATTAAAGGGTAGAGGGTATTGCCACTGGAAAATGTATCACATCTAAACACATTTTTAAAAGGCTCGTGTTTGCCTTGCTTATTATAGATCTGAGGGTTAAAGGAGAGAGGAATAATACTATCTGGCATTTGTCCTTGGCTGTAAGATCACTAAATTGTCTAAATTTCTGATGCAATAGGCAGCCATTTTTCCTTTTCTTTGACTCTGTATTCCAAACCTACTGGCTAGGCCCCCTCTATTTCCTCTTTAGTTTGCTCTGTCGCAGGACAAGAGCAGAAGTTTCCCATAACTCACAGCAAGCCTAGGCCAATATTGAAGAGGGCTCTGTCCTAACCTCAGTCCTAACCCTTTTAGCTAACCTCTTCCTTGCAAGGTGTAGCCCTATCAAGGGCTAGGGAGGGTCCAGAGAAGGTGGAGAAAGTTTAACAGAAGTAAAAACATAAAGATAATCTTGTGGAATATTCCAAAGATTAGCTCAAATAACAATCATCAGGCATTGAAGAATAACACTGAAATTATTGGGGGAGAAAATACAGAGTGTGGTCAAGAGTTTATAGAGTGGGAATTATATTGTGAATCCTAGGTCCCTTCAATAAAAGTCCCTTTCAAAGATAAGATACTTTGGAAGAGCAAACTGTATATGAGTTTCAGAGTCAGAAATAATAAAGGGTTTTACTCCTACCTCAGCCACAGGAAGCTGGGCAATTTTCTTTATGCCATCATTTCTTTATCCAAAAAATAGTGAACATAATACCTATGTCACAGGATCATTATGAGCATTTATTGTAGTAATGTATGTAAAGAAACTAGTGTCAACAGGTTCTTGAGATTCCTATCAATTGTGTTTCCACACTCTGGATAACAGAATGGAAGAATCTTTTCCATAAGGGGAGGGAAAAAGATATGAAAGGGAAACACTTAAAATAGAGCACCCTGATATCAGACACCAGAAAAGGCAGCTTCTGATGTCCATCCTGTGGACAACTAGAGAACAAAGCAAATACTTACATCAAGAATTTCCTTATTGGCTTTTGGAGATGTTGCTTCTCTTAATTCTTTGATGGCTACAGGAATTTTAACTTTCTCACCTTCTGGAATCCAGAGTCCCTGAGATCAAGAGAAAGGGAAGACATTAACTGGCAATTATCGCACCATGCAATATGTTGCCTTGGGGGCTGGATGAATTTTATTAGTGACAGTTCTAAATGGAGCCACAGCTCTGCACTGCAAAGCCCACTGTGACATCTAAGTAGCTCTTTAGATATCAGGTCCATGAATCAGAGTAATAAACCTTTTGCTTGGGTCAGTCGTGAAGTCAGTATGGATTACTTACTCCAGAATTCTAAGAGGCTGAGTCTAAGCCTAATGAAAACCAGTCTTTAAGCAAACAGATCTGGAAGGAAGCATATTAGGAGAAACATGTTCTGACCTTGGCTTTATTTTGACACTTAATGCAATGACAGGCAGCCTCCCTTCTGTATTCACCTAGAACAGCCTTCTGCCCGTGCCACACTCCCTTTGAAAGGTCAATGACACCATTTTTTAAAAATTTTATTAGTTGTTGATGAATCTTTATTTATTTATTTGTATGTGGTGCTGAGAATCAAACTCAGTGCCTCACACGTGCTAGGCAAGCGCTCTACCACTGAGCCACAATCAGTCAATGACATCTTTAACAATGCTTTTGGCTTCAAAGGACCACTTATTTGTAATGGTTATAAAAGATTTCCTCTTAATAACTTTGGAAATACATTGGAATTTCCCAAGCCCTCAGTCAAGCAAAGAGGAGAGGTGATGAAAATCAGTGACACACTGAAAACTTGTCACTGACTCAGGACATGGTGAACCCCAGTGGCGACTTGTCCCCAGGGTTGTTACCTTATACACAGTGCCAAATGCTCCTGAGCCCAGAACTTTTATCTTTTTGAATTCTGTTTCCTTTAAGATCCTTAAGAGAGCTTGGTTGGGGGTTTCTCCACTGGGCGTCAGAGGCTCCACAAGCTGTGAAAGAGAAGGGAACAGATCTAAGATACCAGTTCAGGGCACCACACTGACAGCAACATGGGTACCGGATGAGTCCAGAGCATGAGCAGCCAGTGGCCAAAAACACGTGGTCACCTTTTAGTACAGAGCACTCACCGTGCTTGTTCAAAAGGACAAATGGACACTTTCTTTAAAGAACTTGATAGAACATGATAGGAACAGAGCCTGACAAATCCACATTCCACAAATGCAATTTCTATTTCTGTTTTCGTACTAATCAGCTAGACTGAAAAGCTGGTGAGGAAAATTTGTACATAATGGTCATTTTTGTCATTTGTGGGGCCCCAAGACAGAACACCATTATGCTTACAAGGGACAATGGCTTCTACCACTGTGCTGAACACAGATGCCAACTAAAGGTTGTGTGAAGGATAACACCAATCTCAAAAACAGCTCAAAAAGGAGCAGCCATTGGTGTGGATGATGGCCTGTTCCAGAGTAACATCTTTCAAAGTCACAGTGGCTTTGAAAAATCTTAGTAGTAACGTCTTGCCAAGTTTCCTCCTATGTTATACACACAGGTGCTACATCTTGGGTCTCTACTCCTCTTTGTAAACATTTTATAGGACTTAACCTAGAAACATTTACATTTTATTTTCTGGAGGTGCCAAAATGTAACTAAGACTTTTTTTCTTGTTCTTCCATTATAACAAATAATTCATAGTAATGTAATTATATATTTGTTATTGTCTGGGGAAGTGCTTTCCAAAGGTTCATGTGTTAAAGCCTTGGTTTCTGGCTCAAGGTACTGTTGGGAGGTGGTGGAACTTCTAGACACACACTGGGGTGTGTATTGAAGAAGGGGACAGTGGGACCCTGGTCTCTTTTTTCTTTCTCTTTTTCACTTTCTGATATGAGGTGAGTGATTTTATTCTGCCACATGCTTCTAACATAATATGCTATCATAGGCCCAAAACAATGGGGCCAAATGATCATGGACTGAAAGCTCTACAAATATTAACCAAAATAAAACTTTTTCTTCATAAATTGATTATCTCAGGTATTTGTTAGAGTGATGGAAAATGGACTAAAACAATAACCAAATTCAAAATTGCAAGTTACAAGTTCTCAAAGGAAGATTCTCTTTTCTCTCTGGAGCAGTATTGGTTTCTAATGGTGCTTCTGGCCCTAAGGGAGCCATGGTCTTGCACTCACCTCTCTCTCCTGCAGCAATCGACGCAGGGTGCGCTTCCGGACGATGTGGCGCCTTCTCATGAAAAGGCCAATCCCAAGGCCCACTATCACCACCAAGAAGAGGCCACCCACAATCCCAGTAGCAATGGATGGGATCTTGGGCCTGATATGAGATGGAGAAACAATCAAGGTTGAGGTATGACAGATCAATCATTGGCATTTTTCATACTTCTTACACTTTTGTCATTTAATATTTTCTCAGAAAGTGGGATACTGTATAGTTTCTAAAGGCAGGAAAAAACACCTGATTCTGGGCTGGGGATATAGCTCAGTTGGTATAGTGCTTGCCTTGCAAGCACAAGGCCCTGGGTTCCATTCCCAGCACTGCAAAAGACACTTGATTCATAGGACATGCTCAGTTTTTCTCCTCTCAGCCTAGTCCCTCATTTTTCACTTTGTAAACTGAGGTCTGGACTCCTCCACAAGGTGATGATTTTTTTAATCTACTGATTAAGAAAATACACAATTCACCAAAAAATGACTTAGACTTTAATAATGCTTTTTATATGAATTGTATATGTATTTATATGAATTTGGCATGTTCTTTCCCAAGAACATGCCAGTTCAAGTGAAGGTATTGTCTCCTGTCCAGGCTTGGTGAAAGAACCTTCCAGGAACAATAAGATCCCTAAAGGGGGTCCTTGGTTTTCAAGTTAGGTTCCTCAATTGTGTGAACTGCTCTACAGATATGCCTGCTGAAGGTTGTAAAGTGATAGGATTTAGACAAAAAAAAAAAAAAAGCATCCTTACAGTGAGTATTGTCATGTAGCCTCACACCCCAGGAGTGCATTAACTCTAGTGTCTTACCAAGATTATGCTAATTTCAGGGAGGAAAAAAATCAGAAATCAGGTTTTTCAGCTCACTGGAGGAAGGATTATATGAATTACTATTACAAGTAACTGCATTTGGAGTCTTTACCAAACAATTATTCCGTGTGTGTGTGTGAGTGTGTGTGTGTGTGTATGTGAGAGAGAGAGAGCTTGTGTGTATGCTGGGCAAAAGTTATTATTCTAATATGTCTATTCTAATTGATTTCCTCGCAAATTGATTCTTATTTTTGGGTAGAGATGTTAATGAATAGCAAAGATTAATTAGCAGCATCATTTGTACATTAAAAAGATGCCAAAGTCCTTGCACATTTCTTTTAAGTGGGTCAAATGAATTCACAAAAATGATAGTTCACAACACTTTTCTTTTGAGAGAGGGTAAAAGTCATCTCTTGCTTTACATTCCAAATCCCAAATTAATAAAATTTGCATTAATGAGTTTTTACTATGTTAAAGAGAACACTGGAAGATATAAGGAATAATTTGTTCCAGAATATGAGTCCATGGGGGAACCACAGTAGTAAGAGTGAGTCATTGAGAAGAGAAAAAATTAAAAAGAGTAAATATTGCTGGGTGCAATGGCACATGCCTGTAATCCAAGCTACTCAGGAGGCTAAGGTACGAGGATCACAAGTTTGAGGTCACACTGGTCAACTCAGTAAGATCCTGTCTCCAAATAAAAAGTAAAAAGGGTTGTGGGTTGTACCTCAGTGGTAGAGTGTCCTTGGGTTCAATCCCCAGTACCACACACCCACACAGATGTAAAATTACAAAGAATGGAATTGATTAGTTTCAAGGTGGGGTGGTCATGGTAAATCTCACTGAAGAATATGGAGAATAAACCCTAGGGCATTCCTCTACCTGCCTTGCTGCTATGTGTCGTGTATATAGGGAGATGTCTGGTAAATTGGATCTTGTCAGTTAGAAGCTCGGGCCTCACTGGAAGGAAGGCAGAAAGGGAAAATGGGAAGAACATGAAAGTAACTTGCACCTGACTGAACCGGCTGATTCAAGTACAATAGGCCTTAGGGAACTTCCCTACCTGCCTTCCTGTCCCACCCTTATAGAGCCTGCCAAACCAACTCATCCCATGACCTGGCTCTGCTGAACCCTATAAAACTCAGACCTTTGTTGTAGCCTGTCACCATTTTCTCTCCTGAAAATGTGCCCCTCCATTGCTTAATAAAAGCATAGCTGGTCCGCTGGGATCTGTTCCCATTTGGGTTACTTTTGCTTTTACACATTGCTAGATCACTGAGATTGTAGTGTAGTGACTGAAAAGTTTTGTTGTGTGTCCTAGGAGGAGACCCTATGTCTCAAAAATTGCCTTATTTCTCTTTAATGTTTCAGCTGATGACAGGAGGGATCAGCTACAACCATCAGTTCTGGGGCAGAAGAGTAGGCTGAAGTTGAAAAAGGTTTGTTACCAAAACCTCGGTCCTTGTCCCTGATGTTAATTCATGCCAATTTAATAATGAGGACATGGTTTTGAGAAAAAGGAAAAAGAAGTTGTATTGCTTTGCTAGCAAAGGAGAAACACAGGGGACTATAGTCCCAGAGGCTGTGATTCTGCCCATCAGGGAAAACACAGGGCTTTGAAGAAGCTCTTTAAAGGCTACATTCCATGGGTGCCCTGACAGGGGGTCCCAGTGTGGCCCAGAGGGTGTATTGAAATTCACTGGTTAATTTGGGAGAGAGTCACTTCCAAGTTCTTCTGGTGACATCTCCTTCCTGTGGAGAACAGATAAGGTATTCTAGTTCCTGGTCCCAGGTTAGGGAAGGGGAGAGGAGAAGAGGAAAAGAAAAACATGTCCCTTTTAAAATAAGCAGAAAGGCTATATTCAAATGGTAAAGTGGACCACTGTTACAGGTCCAGTAAGAAGAGGAATTTTGTCAACATGACCAGAATGGCATCCATTACCCGGGAGTTTGGCTAGTGCTTACTCAGAAATGGCAAAAAGATGTTTTGTGCATGATTTCCCAATTCTTCAGTAGACAACTGATTGATAATACCACTCTTTCCCAGTAAGTCTGAACAGGAATTTGCAATTTTGCTTTTCTTAGTGCATCAATAAATGATGGCAAACTGATCAGAATTGAAATGTTGAAGGGAATCCATTTGCCAGTGCTGGACAACGTGTTTTGAAAATGAAAATTTTGAAAGAAAATTCCCTCTGAGATGGATCTTTGTCATCTAATAGAAAAGTCATTTAAACACAGGTTTGTGATAGTATTGACTTAGTGGGAAAAAAAGAGTAGAAGCTAGGCGATAGTAAGGCTAAGGAGAAATGGTGTGATGGCTGAAGCCATAGACAGGTGTGTATAAAGGGGTGGCTGGGTCATGGACACCAGTTCCTATGGAGGAGGCCCTGGCCCCATACTTCCTGCATTCCCTCCACTGAAGAACAAGGTCAACATGGGGCAGGAAGGTGGAATCAGCAGAGTAGTTTCTGCTGGGGACCCTGGGCTGGCCCAGAGAAGATTTAAGAAACTGACAAGGATACAGGACAATCAGAAATGACTTTTGGTAATGTCTGATGAGGTCCACTGGACCCCAAACTCATACTTACCCATTGGGACAGCCTTCAAGTCCTGGTCCAGCACATCTGTAGGAAATGAAAGAGAAATACATATTTTTATCATTCTACTTCTTTAACATTTCTTTTGTGGGGATTTTTCTTTTTTTTTATTAAACCATAAGGCAATGTGTAGCAAATTGCTCTCAAATCATTACCTTGCATCTCAATGTTGGGGTTGTGGTTACTGGTTTATTTAGTATGTATTAATTCATTTGTTGATCCATGCAGAAGATATTTGTGAATGTCTGCTCTGTGACAAGGGACTGAACAAAGCAGCCAGGTTATTATTGAAATATTGTCAGATATGGTCCACTTCTGACACAGATCCAGCTATCTCACAGCTGGCTGTGGATGTTAAGATAGATAGGAGAGAATAGAGAGCCAGGATGAGACACATGCACTGGGACCATACTGAAGCAGGAATGGGGTGCAGTGTGAATCTCTGCTGAATGCCCAGGAAAACTGCACTTTGAACAATCATCAAACAGTGAGGGAATGGAGCAGAGGCTGCTCCTGAGATGGGAATCAGGTTATACACATCATGAGGGAAAATTAGGGAGCCTTGTTAAGGGAGACCCTGGGTAAGAGGTACAATGGGAACCTCGTAGCCTACATGAAGGAGTGGTGGAAAGCAATGGTGGAGGGACCAAGGAGCAAAGGTATGAGTCTCAGAGGCAGGAAGATGGCTGTGATGATCACAGACTCAGAACGCAAGGGGCAGGAACTGGCCCCATCCATACCATTCGATTGAATCATTCTCTATTCAGAACACACGGGATTGTTTTATAGGTTACCCCTGAGCAGTTGGGGTCCCATTCTAGTGGAATAGATTACCATCATTATTTTACTACCACACTGTGGTTTAAATATGTGAAGAGGACCAGGGAGGCTCTTGTTTGACACTATCATTTGGCCCTAAAATCTACCTCCCCCTTCCCTTCCTTTCTTCTGCTTTCTCTCTTACTTTCTGTGCTAAGGATGGAACCCACAGCCTTGAATACAATAAACATGCACTCCATGAGTGAACAAAATCTCTAGACTGTTCTAAACACTTTCTATCCATATTCCCTGTGTGTCAGTAATTGGCTCTGATCTCTACACCCTACTCTTCTTGGTTTTAATGGTTGGGGCTCTTCCACTTTTCCTCAGTGTCAGGTGGACCAGTCTTTCTTCTGCCACGCCTTTGAGATTTCATTCATAAATGAAACACACAAAAGCGTCCTCAGGCAGTTAAATACACAGGGAAGCCTCCTTATTTCCATTTTACTCCTTCCTGGGAATGCTAAGATAGTCAAAGTAGAAAACATTCTCTAAGGAACTGGCCACTGATAAAATCAGGCTTATTCAAAATATCTCCCTACCCTCTCTGCCCACCCCAATGTCTTTCAGCGGCTGCTTAATTATCAAATGTGATGCAGTGGGAACATTATGCTAAGTGAGGGCAGACTGAAATTGCAGTTTGGACAAGATGCAGGGTCTTATGCAGCTTCTGAAGGTGCTATTGGAAAACCACGAGATTGCTAACAGGAAGCTACAACCAACAAACTCAGAGGGAAAGAGAGACCAGTTTAAATTTGAAGAGACGATTGACAAGGACAGAGACATGACAGTTTCTGCAAGAGAGAAGGATTTGAGTGTTTCAAGATTAGGAGCCCTTTGAGAAAGCTGACTAAGCCCTTTCTTGCCTTTTGATTCCTGACATGAAGTCAAAGAGGCCAGATCAGGTTATCATTTTATTCTGTCAGAAATATTATTCTCTGTCCACCACTTAATTTATTCTTTTTTTGTATGGAATTTACCTATAATTACATTACAGTGTACCTTTTGTTACATGTGATTTAAAAGCAGGCCAAAAAGTCATATTATTTAATTTAATTTATGAGGATAAAAATTTCAAGGATAGATAGCATAGAGGGAAGGGAGGGGTGGGGTCGGGGTGGGGGGTAAGAATAATAACAGTATGTGTGACAGACATCATTGCCCTGTGTACTTGTATGAATGCACAGTTGGTGTGACTCTACTTTGTGAACAACCAGAAAAACAACTCCATTTGTGGAGTTGTTTGTACTCCATTTGTGTTCAATGAATCAAAAATTAAATAAAAAAAAAATTCAAAGAAATTTTCCCCTAGCCACTTGGTATGAAGATGTGGTACCATTTAAAAATAGATATGCTTCTACTGGGTGGCCACACCTGCCATGGCTGCAAGGGTGTGGCTCTTGGGATCAGTCAGGGTCCCATGCTATGGTGAGGGATCAGACTTCATGGGTCCATGTGTTCAGATGATTACTGAGCCCATTAAGATTTCTTTCCCCATAAAATATGGGCAAAGCAGTGCCCCTCTCTGAGAACTTAGAGAAACACTGTACTGATAATGCTATGCACATCATGAATACTCAGGAAAAGAAAGGTTTCCTAATTTTCCTTTACCGTCACCAACAATTCTCCATATTTTAAAAAGTTAAACCTATTTCTATCATGTAATTTTTATGCAATTAATGACTTTGAGAGAAAATACTGTAGTGATAATATGATTATATGAAATTATATGTCCTTCCCCCAAAGAAAAGGCTGAGAATCAGGAAGAAAATAGAAAAATATTAAAACAAATGACCATTAATATTTAAAAAACTTTTTTGGTTAAATTGCTTTTTTCCACATTTGGAGAGCTATTTATTCTCCTAGATAAATGTACTGAAAACTTCAACTCCTGAAGACTTTCGGGATTCCCTCCTAAGGCCAACAATACATATTCATAGACAGAGACATAGATATGCATTAATTTCTGAAACACAGAATAAAGGAGAAAGGTACACATTTATTTAATATATTCTAACAGTGCAGAAGGGTTCCTTTTTCTCCGCATAATACACTAACGTGATTCTGTTGTAGAAAATATGCTCCAAAATTGCTTATAAAAATAGACTGTGAAAAACAGCAAAGCATACTTTGCTTTTAAAATTTTACAATTACAAATATTAACATTAATTTTTCAGATTAATAAGTTTCATTGTAAGATTTCTATACTTGTATATACCATATTTTGATCATATCCCACTTTCCCTTCTACATTCTTTTACCCTCCCCTTTCCTTACCTCTCCTGAGTATCCCCTTCCCCTTCACAAATAGTCCTTCATCTACTTTTAGGTCATCATTGTTTTTAGTGTTTTTGTTTTATTTTTTAAGTTTCCACATATGAGAGAAAACATGTGATGTTTGTTTTTCTGTGTCTGGCTTATTTTGCTTAACACATGGTTTTCAGTTCTGCCCACTGTCCTGCAAATGACATGATTTTGTTCTTTTATGTGGCTGAATAATATTCCACTGTGCGTATGCATATGTGTGTGTGTGTATCAATCAATCACACTTTCTTTATTCATTGATGATTCCAAATCTTGGCAAGTATGAATAGTGCTACAATAGACATGGCTGTCAGGTATCTCTTCGGTATGCTGACTTTATTTCCTTCTGGTATATATCCAGGAGTGGTATAACTATATGATAGCTATATGGTAGTTCTACTTATATTTTTTGAGGAACCTCTGTAGTGTTTGCCATCGCAGCTCTACTGTTTACATTCTCACTAAAAGTGGATAAGGGTTTCTGTTTCTCCATGTCATTAACAGTGTTTGTTATTTTTTATTTTTTAAATAATAGCTGTTATAACTAGTGTGAGATGGAATGTCAATGTAGTCTTGGTTTGAATTTCTTTGATGACTAAAGATGTTCAGCATTTTCTCATATGTTTTTTGGCTGTTTGTACTTCTTTTGAAAAGTGTCTGTTCAGATCATCTGCCAGGTAATTGATTGGATTACTTGTGCTCTCACTGATAATTTTTAGAGTTCATTATATATTCTGGACATTAATACTCTGTCAGATGAATAGCTTGCAAAGATTTTTCCCCTTCCATAGACTGTTTCTTAATTCTGTTAATTGCTTTCTTTGCTGAGCAGAAGCCTTCTAATTTGATTTAATCCCATTTGTCAATTCTTGCTTTTATTTCCTCTTTGCCTGTATCTACATGCTGAAGTGTTGCCACTCTGCTTTTTTTCACAGCAGTTTCAAAGTTTCAGATCTTTCATTAAGGCCTTTGATCCATTTTGAGTTGATTTTTGTACAGAGTGAGAGGTAGGGATCTGGTTTCAATTTCCAGTGTGGATTCTCAGTTTTCCCAGCACCATTTGTTAAAGAGGCTTTCTTTTCTCCAACATAGGTTTTTGGCAACTTGTCAAGAATAATGTGGCTGTAGATGTGTGGGTTTTTTATGGATCCTCTGATCTAGTCCATAGGTCTACATGTCTGTTTTTAAAATAATTGTTCCATTCTATTATTGGTTATTATTTTTTATTTTTTTTACAGATTGCATTTTGATTCATTGTACACAAATGGGGTACAACTTTTCGTTTCTATGGCTGTGTACAATGTAGATTCATACCATTCATGTGCATGTCTGTTTTTAATGTCAATACTTTGCTGTTTTTATTTCTGTGGCTCTTGATATCTTTGGAAATCAGGTATTGTGATGCCTCCAGCATTGCTCTTTTTGCTCATGATGGCTTTGGCTATCTGGGGTCTTTAGTTTAAAAATTGGCCACCATAACCAGCATGTTGATACAGTAAAAAGGACAAAATATGAAAAATATTAAATTGCTACCAAAGAGGTATTTGGCAAATTCAAAGTCCATTCCATAGTACTTCACTAGTTTTAAAAATAGTATAGGTAACTATTTCCTTAACAAGATAATTAGTGTCTCAAATGAATAGCAGATGTTATTCTTAATATTGAGACATTACAACTATTCTCATCACTGTCAAATGTAAAACTCTGATGTTCACCTTCATTGTATCAGATATTACTCTGGAAGTTCTGGTCCATGTAGCACAATATGAAATTTTTATTTATTTACTTATTTAGCAGTGCTGGGGATTGAACCCAGGGCCTCATGCATACTAGGAAAGCACTTGACTACTGAGCTACATCCCTAGCCCTACAATCTGAAACTTCTGAAAAAGAGATTAAAATATCAATTGGGGGGATGATATGATTGTGTTCCTAGAAAACTGACTACTCATCATAATTGTCTCAATCACAATCACTTCCCTTGCTACTGTCATGAACATAGTTACTCCCACTTCATCACCACCACCATCATTGATGCTACTATTCATTGATTGAGTGCTCACTGTGTTCCAGGCACCGTATTAAGTACATTAGACAAATTAACTCATAATCACAAAAATTCTGTGAGGTATGTTGTGTTATTATTCCAACTTACAGATAAAGAGAGGCACAGAGAATCTAAGACAAAACTAATATTGGATGGATCTAGAGAAATAAAGAGGGATAGTTCCAGGTGTAGTTCAGTTTGATTGCCAAATTCATTATTCCATTAAGCAAGATACATACAATCAAAATACTGATAATTGGAGTCAAAATAGTTTTAATTCACATGGTAACAGCTTAATAATCAACTAGTTCTAAGATAGTACTTTTAAGCAATATTCCAGACAATGTAATTTCAAAATACCAACAAAAATCAATGCCCACAGGGACCCTAGTAACCTGAAGAGAGGCAGAGGTGGCAGGTAGCTGTTGAGAACTTGGCTCTCTTTCCACCTGTCACTTAGTATCTCTTGTTTGGACAGGCAGCACTGTGGAACAGGACCCTGATATAACAAACATCCTGAGAGACAGAGAGATATTCCTATCGGTGTCAAGACCTACCTTCAACATGCTGCTGCTGCTAAAATGGAAATGAGGACAAGCACCTATGTAATGGACTCAGATAGAAAGAAACCTCTATAATGCATGACCAAGAGATCTGGGAGGCATTTTCAACATGTGAATTTGAAAGTTAGGAAAGGTTTTCTGTTTCTACATTCTGTTATGGGCATGAGAGCCCCACTCACCCATACGTGCAGTTTGGGTGGCACAGGTGGCAGACGCGGTTGGCATCTGCATACTTCCAGACGAGGGTGTTGTTTTCTCCCATGATTCCAGCTGGGCAGGTCTTGACACAGTGGGGGCCATCGATGTAGTGGGCACACTTTATGCAGTTGTCTGGTCCCTGCACCAAAGAACAGAAAAATGTTTATGTGTTGCTTTTTTTTTTCTAAATGGGAAAAACTTTTTACTTAAAATATTTAGTGTAAGACAAGAAAGCTAAATGATATATAGAAGTTTCTAAAATATAAAACAAGCTCTGTGAATGCTCTTATTTGATATGACCACAGTGTGAAGTTTGAAGTCTTCTGACTTCAAATGCATGTAACGTACACAGACATGAAAGAAATTATACACTTTGTTGATTTTGCTTGATCCATCCTAGGCATCTTTCCTTGTCAAATCCATCTTGATTGTTGTACATGTTTGTTTATTTATTTTTGTGGTATTGGGGATGGAACCAAGGGCCTTCCTGTCCAGTTCTCCTCCCCATCTCTCCCCTCAGATTCTTGCTGTGTAGCTCAGCTCAGGGTGGTTTTGAACTCCTAGGTTCCAGTGTTCCTCCTGCCTCAGACTCCTGAATAAGCTGGGACTAGAGGTATGTGTCGCCACATGTACATTTATATCCTTACTGGTTAGATAGTCTTTCTCGTATATTTGAAGTTAAAAGGAAGCACTAAGAGAAGCCAGATTTATTGAGGCAAATTTAAGAAAAACTACATCGTTTCTCCAGGGACAAAAGGCAGAAGTGCTGATTGAAGAATCGATGTGTAACATACTACGTTTGATCCTGTCTGTGAAACCTGGAATGCTCTTTCAAAACTCCTGGAAACTAAAATACTGAGCCCGCTTGGGTTGGGTGCCTCACACTTCATACAGCAACTGGAGTGAGATGAGGGAAAGGTTTTCCTCTGGGCTTTGCTCTCTAATGTCTCAGTTTTGTCCTCTCAAAGGTTGAGTGTACTTAGACCCAGAACAGTGGAAGACTAAATCAATACCACCAAGTTTCTATTATAATGATGGAAATTTAACTCAGCACACCATGTAAACCTATCAACCAATGGTTTACTTTGTGACCAATCATGTTGGCAGCCTAGACCTCGGTCTAACACAGTCCTTATTATTCTCTGCCTGATGTAGAGACAACTTCTGAAAAATATTTTCAATTAGTAGGTTTAAATGTGGCTGCTGAAGCTCAAATCCAAATAGAGCTCTGTATATGCAAAATATTAAGAATTAACAACATAAGAATATTTGGTATTAAAGGGACCTGAAGTCTCACTTGTGTGCTTAACAAGGTTGTTATCAAACATGTAGATTTAAAACTGCAAGTTTTAAAGTTTTGCTAGAAGTTTCTTTTAAAATTCTTCAACTTATTTAAATTGAATGTTACAGAATGTGTGACAGATACCATTGCCCTGTGTACATGCATGAACGCACAGATGGTGTGACTCTACTTTGTGTACAACCAGTGAAACAATAGCTGTACTCCATTTGTGTACAATGAATCAAAATTAAATAAAAAATAAATAAATAAATTGAATGTTAAACAAGAATTTGATGATATTTGATTAAAATGAAAAAGAGATGAGGGCACATGTCAGAAATGGTGAAAAGTCGCCCGTGTGGTGGCGCACACCTGTAATCCAGTGACTTGGGAGTCAGAGGCAGGAGGATCACAAGTCTGAGGTCAACCTGGGCAACTTAGTGAGATCCTATCATGAAATTAAAAAAAATAAATAAAAAGGGCAGGGTGTGTAGCTCAGTGGTAGAGCACCCCTTATTTCAGTCCCCAGTAGCAAAAAAAAAAAAAAAAAAAAAAAAAAAAAGGTGAAAAGTGGCTGAGAACAAACCAAAGTCCACCACAGCTTTCCTGTGCTTTGGTGAAGGAATAGTCAAGGTCATCACAGGGATGAGATTAATTTTACCTGTGCTACACTGTCACAACTTACAGATCTTGCTCACCTCTTCCCTGGGAGCTGGGCTTGGAGGCTGTCCTCCCAGCTAAGGAAAAGCAAGTTACCACTGTTTCTGTTCCGGTGAAGGCTTTTTCTGGGAAGTGAGAGTGGATAAGAGCAGAGGGACTCCTTACCCGGCCTGTGCAGGTTATATTCATGGTCTGGGGCAGACATTCCGGATGGCACTGGATGCACTCAGAATTCTCCACAAACTCCCTGGGCTCCCTGAGAGAAGGAAAAAAGAAACTGATGATGTCATCCCCTGAGAGGCTCTTCCAGATGCAGGTGGTTAGGACTCCAACAGGTGACGCAATCGCTGCTCCCAGAAATGCAGAAAACTTTTAGGTAAAGATCAAAGAGTTGGGACCCAGAGGCTATACTATAATACATTATACTGGCCGTATTAACCGAATCCTTGGTCATCTTCTCCCCAAAAAATAAACCCACACGCTTCATTTGCAATAGAAACATCTTCCCTGTGTTTTTCTATAAACCTAATTTCTGTTATATAAGGTTAGCAAGCCAAAAATATTTAAGGAGGCCCCTCTCTCTCATAACAGCTCCATGGATATTTAAATTAATCTGGATAGGTTACTGTAGGCAGCCAACTCACTCAGTGGCTATTACTCAAAATAGCAAATGTTGAAGGCAGGTGTGAAAAATGTTGCTTATGATCTTTTCAACCTTCCTCAAAATTTGTAGATAAAAGCAAGAAGTTGATGCTTGATTGAAAAGACAAATAGTATGACAGCTGCTATGAAGACTGAAATCTCCCTGGAAACTAACTCTAAATCTTCACTCCAAGCAGAGAACAAGGAGTACCTGCACCCAAAAATGTAAATTATGGGTCCTCCTTTAGACAAATAGCATCATTTAAACTATGACACAGTGGTGTTTTTCCATGCTTCATCTCTGGGTCAAACCCAGAGCCAGTCTTGCAAAGGGTGCTGCTGAACACCAGGATTCTCCGCACTAATAGAAAGACATGGGCCACTGGATATGGTTATTTTAATTACCTTGTCTCTTAAAAGAGACTTGAAAATTGGAAACTCACATGAGAGTCTGTTTGGGGCAATAAGGATTGCATCAATTCCTTACTTGAAAGAGCACTCACTATGGGTTATGCAAATCATTCTGAGCCTAGCAGTTAAAGATTTCTTCAAATTGAACTTGATCTCCCATCCTGCCTCTGAGTATTTTGGGATCCAGGGTGTGGTCCATGCCTGATAGTGAACAGGAAGATTTTCTGTATATAGCCCACCTGTAATTCTTATGGCCCTTCTCTATCAAATTTTCCCTTTCTCTTTAAATTTTAAAAAAAATTGCCTCTGCTTATCTCTCCTTCAATTTAATGTTCCAATTCATTTATTTTAGTCATTATTGCTAGTCATTCAAGGGCTATGTCAATCTTGAGATGCTCAGAGTATCTCTGTATTGATTGTAATGAAAATTCAACGAACATTCGGTTATTTCTTTCCTGGTCCGTTGTTATATTTAAATTAATGTTCAGTATATATAGGGGCACATAAAACAAAAATCAACCAGGAAATATGATTTGCATTAATAGATTTTGACACACCAGGAAGAGTAGACTGTAAAGAAAGGACCAACAACTATTCTTTTGGTCACTGGAACAAACTGTGACTGTCTTATTGCCTTGGGAACATTGCACAACTTAGAAAAATTTACACTATTTCCAGGAAAAGATTCCATAAATTATTGGATTGGATTAAGCTAATAATGAAAAAACATTGCTTACTTCATATCATGATGAACAGATTAGCAAAAAATCAACATACAAGCAAACGAGTTAAAAAGGTAAAAACAGCAACAAAGGAAAAAGCAAGGAAGAGAATCAATCCGAATAATCATAAATCTATGATTTATGATTAAACAACCTTGTGACTTACTGTTGATCAAGACAAGGGGAATGAAAGAACAGTGTCTCACCCCTCCAGAATGTTGCACTTCTCCACACATTCCTTGCCTCGGCTGACATTTTGGCAGGAGACGCAGTCTCTGGGCTCAGGGCCCCAGCAGCCCTCAGATGAGCACAAGGGATTACAGATGTGGCCTGTGTTCTCTGAGGAGACAGTGAGTCACAGGAGTCAGTTACAGAATAGGAACCAGAGGGAGCATAAGATACAACACCTTTAGAAGGGGGCCATGTGCTCTGCACAGATCAGCTGGGGCTACTAAAGGAGTAGGCACCAAGGTCATCTGCAGGCACCATCCTCCCTGCAGGTGCCCAGGGTACCCTGGACCAGACCCTGGTGGTAGTTTGATGACAAATGCCACAACTGACAGAAATAACAGGGAAGGTTCTAGCATTAACCGCTATGTGTTAGTTACCATGTCCAGAGTTTCACATGCAGAATTTCATTTAATTCTTTCATTTGCAACTGTGTTATGGGAATCACTATCATCACCATTTTATAGGTAAGAAAGTCAAAGTCTAAAACACTAAGTAAACAGATCAAGTTCTCAAAGCCCAGGAGGGCCAGACCAGCTCTGGAACTTAGATCTGCTTCTGCCTTTGGCCAGGTCTCACCACAAGGTTGGTGCACCCTCCAGCTTCAAAAGCTGACTTATGAAGCTAAAATCAGAATAGAAAATGTAATGTGAAATGTCATCCCACTCCTGTGCACATGTGTACGTGCATGTGCCTATCTGTCCGTGTATGCGTGCATGCCTAGCTATAGTCTTTAGAGGCTGAAATGAGCAGGGAGTAACCTACAGCTAAAGCATAATGTAACTAATACTAAATTTAGCTCTTTAAATTACAAATAATTGGTAGTCTAAAAATATGAAAATATGAAAAGTATGAATATTCATAAGAATGAAAACATTCTATGACATGAGAATGATCTGGAGATAATTCTGGTGAATTTCACCAGGTATCTTCACAATTTGAAACATACAGATTTTCAGTGGCTTCTTAAGGAATGAAAAAAGTAATACAAATGTTTAGGAATGGTCCTTCAATATTCCACCTAAAAATAACTGGCCCACAGGAACTATTTGCACAATTGAAATGAAAACTGATCACTTACTGCAGTCTTTTTCACCTCTGTTGTTTATAATTTTGGTTTTCTGACTGGAAGTCCCAAATAGTTTTTTCCAGTTTATTGTGTTTGCATAGCACAAATTTCGGTTTCCTGAAATGATCACATCTCCATCACTTATCTCCTTCAGGGAGCGTAATCCCAAGGATGCTATGTTCAGGCCAACAACTGCTAGAGAAAACTGACCACTAAATTGGGGAAAAGAAGAATAACCTTGTGAACAATGATGTAAACAACATATCACTATAAAATTTACTTTGTTGTTATGTTTATGTTTACTTAGATTTACTACCAACTTCCAATGATTATAAGTTATATTGTAAAAGGTATACATTATAATTTTGGAAACTGACAAGTGGTTAAGTGGTTTTTTTTTTCTTCTTCTTCTTTTTTTGGTACCAGGGATTAAACCCAGGGGTACTTCACCAATGAGCCACATCCTCAGCCCTTTTATTTTAAAAAAGGTTTTATTTTGAGACAGGGTCTTGCTAAAGTTGCTTATGGACTTGCTAAGTTGCAGAGGCTGGGTATGAACTTGTGATCCTCCTGCCTCCACCTCCTGAGCTGCTGGGATTATAAGTGTGCACCACAGTACTCAGGTGAAAGTGGTTTCTTGAGCTTTCCCAAGGACAAACCATTTCCTCATTCCTTTAGTATCTTTAACCTCAGACACAGACTAGGAAGGGGACTGAATAAATGCCTTCATGACACTTTATTTGCTACACTTTAATTTTTCTTGGAAATTGAAAACATGTTTTAGCCTCTGAAAACCCAAAAGTACTTTAAAGGCTATAGGTTTGTCTGCCCCTCCATTAGTCTAACCACCTACCAGTCACCCAGTCATATATTTACAGAACAAACATTTGTGGTGCTATGTACTGAATTTTATGTAGATTAAATATCTTTCCTACTCTCAAGGGGCCCTTTATCTAGAGGTGAAATAACCCACATAAGCAGCGTATTTGAGCCTAGAGAGATAAATGCAGCAAGAGTAAGATCCATGGCAGAAGCATGGGGCATGTAAAGAGCCCTGAAAGGGAAACTTCCCTGAAGCCATGATGCCTGTGGTTGTGACCTGGAG
This sequence comes from Glaucomys volans, assembly GCA_020662805.1. Lineage (NCBI taxonomy): Eukaryota > Metazoa > Chordata > Mammalia > Rodentia > Sciuridae > Glaucomys > Glaucomys volans. The sequence continues at coordinate 274,385 of JAJEJO010001942.1, forward strand.
AGCAGGACCCTGATATTTCACTCTACACTAGGACTCTATGAAGTGTTCAATATGTGTTCACTGGTTGACTGGATGAAAGATATTAAGATGAAAGGGAAGAAGTTCCAAACCACCTGGACTGGACGCTGAGAGTCACGGGCTGCTGCACATAAATGAGCAGGTGGGGAGGACTGGGAGATGGTACAGGGAGGGTGCTGGAGCACAGAAGACTTCATGCCCCTCAGGGGAAGCTTGGATTGCTATTTGTGATTGACTGGAAACCACAAGGAAAAAATCTGCATTTGTAGGAAGCTCACTGGACAAGAGGATGGGAAGAGGCCAGTTGAGACAAGACTGAGTAAAGAGTCTTATAATTAAGGTGTTAAGTGGCAAAGATTTAAGGTATAATTTGGCAACTCCTTCTCTCCCTATTGTTCTTCTCCTCCCTGTCTTTTCTCCCTTGCTTCCCCTCTTTTCCTACAACCTGGTTCCAGAGAAACCAGGAAGGTCCTGTGCAGGAGGCCTATAACCAGTACTGCTACGAATTCTCTCCCTGCCAAGATACCAGGGGCCAGACTGGGGTCTTTCCTGCTGGACAGGCCTGGAGTTTTGGGGAGTCATGTTCTGGAACTCATGGTAACCTTGTGGCAGTGAGGACTGGATGTTACTGGATTTCTCCTTTAATGTGAAAAAATACATAGCCTTCATTTTGCTTAAATCCCTAAAAATATCAGAAGTGGTATATAGCAGTCATCTAAATCATTGCTCTAAATATCTTATCTTTGTGTGAACCATGGCAAAAAAGCATTCCTGAGATTTCACAGCTAAGGGATCTTTCAGGGAAGCAATATTAGCTGCATATTTATTTGGTTTTATTTATGTATTTATTATTGTGGTACTGGTAATTCAATCCAAGAGTATTCTAATACTGGGCCATAACCCTAACCCTTTTTATTATTTTTTTAAAAATTTGAGACAGGGTCTTATTAAGTTGCCCAGGTTGGCCTTAAACTTAGAATCCTCCTGCCTCAGCTTCCCAAGTCATTGGGATTACAGGTATGAGCCACTATACCTGGCTTAGTTGCATGTTTATTAGTATCAGAAGTGTTTGACCAACAGACTTTATGGAAAGCAATGTATATTTTATGTATCTGGTATTCTGATTTTCTTTAATATTGTACAATATTATGTAGTCATTTGAATGGTCAAAAATGGGAAACACTTTTCATAACCAGAGAGTTTCCAAGGTAGGTGTAAGCTAAAGATTTCCAAATACCTCTTCCTCACCACAAAAATTATGATTTCTATTACTATTTTAAAGATGCTTTGTGTGTGTGTATGTATATGTTTCTGTGTATGTGGATTTCATTGTTGAAGTTGAAAAGTGGAACTCCTGGAAAAAAATTTTAGTGTTAAAAATTCTCTCAGATCCCTTGGGTTGAATGTGCATAACCTCAACTGCATCATGACAAAGCTTCAGCAAACACAAACTGCAACATTCTACAAAACACCTGGCCTGTACTTTTCAGAGTGTCAAGTCCATGAAAGACACCGTAAGACATACAGATTGTAAGAAGATAGGAGGGGTAAATGCAATTCAGGATTTTAGAATGGACAGTGAGACATTCATGGAAAACTGGCAAGCCCAATGAAGCCTATATTTTAGTTAACGACATTGTACAATGTCCATTTCTTAATTTTGATCCTTGTACCTGCTCATGCAATATTTTGGTAACCTTAGGGAAAGCTGGGTGAAGGATATGTGGGATGTCTTTGTACTAGTGTAGAAGTCTAATTTCAAACTAAATAAACAGAAAGTAATCTACTAGGCTTTGGATGTGGTCACTTACTGTTGCTTTGTCCTTCCACGTATGATCTCCAAGTTCTCAAAAGCATGGAGGTCAGTCCTGTTTTCAGGCCAAGCCTGAATCAGCAAAAACCCTAGAAGGCAGAATGAAGACTCAGACATGCACCAGTTGGACTTTTTTCTTTTCTTTCTTTTTCTTCTTTTTCATTTCCCTCCTTCCCTCCCTCCCTCCCTCCCCCTCTCCTTCCCTCCTTTCCTCCCTCTCCCTCTCCCTTTCTCTCTCTTTCTTATCTATCTTTCTATTTTATATGAAATATTATTCCAGGATTCTCAGGGGACTGTCATATGGATAGTGAAAATTTGTTTGGATTGTGCTCTTCTTATCCTCTTCACTGAGGACATGAGCATATGAGTGGATGCAAGCCAAGGCGAAGTTCCACTTCCCCTGCTACACCTCTTCCACTGCTCAACTTCCACCCACTAGACTGTGCAAAGCCCTAAACCTTTGGGGGCTTCATATCTGATCCCCTCAAACAGACTCCTGCTTTGATTATAGCTGCCAACTATAGAGCTATTATTACAGACAACAAATATCAAATATTTTTCTCCAGCTCTAAAACAAACCTTGCTCTTCGGGTCTAACTATTCCCCTTTTAGAGATGAAGAAAGTAGAGCTCAGACATCAATCATGGACCCAAGGTATGCCAAGGGCCAGGCAGGGATTTAAAGTTTAGTTTACAAGGCTTGAGACCTCCCACTGGTTCCTCATCTTCTCACTCCTCCTTTCCCTCCACCCAATGCAGTTTCTGGGCCATCAAGACCGCTGGTCTGAGTTGGGGAGAACAAGGGATTAAACATGTTTACACCAAGTTGTGAGTGAACCCGGCCATGGCTTCAAGTGTTTGCACATAGGTGAAACTGCATTTTTGAAATGTATCAAAGAAGCAATCATTAATGGTGGAATCTCAGAAGAAATGTTTTTATGCCAAGGGAGAAAGAGATATGACCAAAGTTTTCCCTATAAAACTCTGATGTCCCATTTATGCTTCAAGGACACAGCAGCACAAACCTGTTATTTCCTTTACGGTTTTTAGAATATCCAATTCCTTTGGATCGAGAGGAGGCGTACGTGTGAAGGAGTCCCTGAAAAGAATGGCAGAATGATTATTAATTTCCTGTCTCCACCAGTTAATAGAGCAGATTTTCTTTTTCTCTGCACAAGTAACTTAACTGTTACTCACCCCCTAAATGCCACTGGTAGGATATGAAGATCTCCACTGATGGAAGTGCAATTTTTGAAGTGTTTTATATTTGTAGCATTTATGGAAAGAGTGTCTTTAAATTCACCAATTCCTATTCCATTACAAACTGTTAAGATAAGAGAGACATTTGTTCTATTCACATTTGATGAATTAAGATGAACTGGGGTTCCATTGGCAGAGGACAGCAGAAAGAGAATACCTGTCCTGAGAACTCCTCCACCATGCCATTGTTGATTCATTTGATAAACTGAGGGACAGCCCACTAGGTACGAGGACACATAGCAGGCTTGGGAGTTACAATGGTGAAAGGAGATGCTGTTCTTGTCACAGTCCCCACTGGGCTTGAATTCTCCTCCCTATGGTTTCCCACTTGGGTGGTAGTCCAAGTACTCTCAAAAGCTCTCGCCCCTCCTCTTTCTCTTCACCACAGCACACCTGGGCCACAGGTGCTGCCTCTGAGCACAACCCTAACCACAGAACTCCCCTGACCAAATCTTCCATGACTCCTGTTACCATAACCTGGCTTCCCAGATTTATCTTATACTTCAAAGAAACAACATATATTGTTATTATTAGAAGACTAGGATGTATCCACCTGGAGGTGGTGAGGGAGGAAGCCCTAATCACACCCTGCAGGCTCCTACCTTTGCGACATGGCCCTTCACACTTCTTACACTTGCGGACGCCATCCTCCTCCATCTCATAGCTGTCAGAACCACAGGCCCGGACACACGAGCCATGATCTGTCACCACATAGTTCCCTGAGGAAGAGACAATGAAAAGAAGGTGGTGAAGGCAGCAGCAGGTGCCCTGGGCCTCCCATGTACATCCTATGTCCTGTGCACAGGGCTGATGAAACGAGTCCCTCATCCTTGAGTTGAATTTGTTTGAGGACAGAGAATAGAAGGCTACAAACAGAAAGGGAACCAAGTTCAATAGCTTTCTAGACTGCAGTATGGAGAACATAGATGCTTCATCAAAGCAACTGTGCTCTGATGAAGGACAGGGAAAAAACTGCATCCTCATCAGGTAAAAGCGCCTCTTTGAGGCTCAGTTTTCTCCGTAGGCTTCATTTTCAGGACTTAGACTTAAATCTTGAATGTTTATTAAAAAGGTGAACCTAAACACAACCACTCTCCCACAAAACTGGCTACATGTGAGGCTCATCTCATTCTTGCAGCTGTGCCTGTCCATGGTCCTTTCTGATACAGCTGTGTGTCCCTTTGCAGAGGGGTAAAAGGAGAAGTATGTTTTGCATCCTGGACAGACATCTTAGTCCTTTCTTCCACTTCCCTTCACATACATAATTTATTTGTGTAAATATTAATGCCTTCACTAATTTTTAAGGAACTCTATATATTCCTACAGTAGATTCACAAAAAATACTTACTGGACATTGATAATTTTCCTGTAAACTGTCTGCTTTTGTTATCATAGGCCCTAACGTTTTCATGGATTTTAAAGCTCTATTAAAAGCTTTAAAATTGTGGCAACTTTTTCTTTATCTTAGCTTGCAATTTACCTTACAATGACCTGTTATTCTATTTGCATATTTTTTTTTCTGTACAGAGTTTGAAATTTTTCAAGCACAAATCCAGCAGGGCAAATTCTCCCTCTCATAGATATTCTTTTACATATTTCCCTAATCTCCTTTCTAGAAATCAAAATTGGTTTCCAGAGCCCTTTAATTAGATATTGCTTCTCTTTCTCTGTTCAGAAATAATTCAGGTCACCATTTCCCTATAGCTGCTGGTAGGATGCAAATATAAATAAGCAAAAACCAAACCAAAACAAGTGCAATAAAACAAAAATAAAGCTTCTGCAATACTTCTAAGAGGCATGATTTCATCATAATTTTAACCACTTAAGAAGACAGTAGATCTGCTATTCTCTCTAATTAGGTCTTTAAATAACTGGTTGGTACAAGAACTAAACAATGAAATGACCCAGAGAACTGTGGTTTTGTGCTAATCAGACAACTGAACACTCTGGACTACTGCAGCTGCTTTTAGTTTGGGGGGCAGAGTGACAGGTGTGTTTCCTGTTATGCAGCTGGGCCACCATAGACACCAGAACCCACACAGGTGACACTGCCCCATAAGCAGAGTTCAAGGCCTTAGTGCTCCTCAGCACCGAAAGGGGCCTCACTTCCACACCTGCTTGACAACAAGGCAAATGCAGAGCCCCAAAAAGCACCCAAGCACCCTCATGGGGCTCAAGGATTCTAGTAGAAGACAAGAGAGGACATGGATGCTGACAACTCAAAGGCTTTCCCAGGTGAGGAACTTACGGGGGCACTTCTTCACACAGGTGGCACCAAAGCTATACTTCCCCTCAGGGTTGACATCCATCTGGTATGTGGTGGGGTTGTACAGCATGAGTGGTGGACAGGTGTCCTTGCATGTTGCTTCATCTCGGAACTTGCGGCAGACCTGCACAGGAGGGACAGAGGCCTGGTCAAGCTGGGCAAGGACACTTGGTGCTCCATATGAAGGAAGCAAGGTATTTTGATTTCAGGCTAAAAGGCTTAGAAAGCTCAATGCTCAGGTGTTTAATCAGAGTAGGAAAATCTAGCAATGACCTTCGGCAGAGTGAGAACTTTCTCTCAAGAATATGATTTTTTTCTTAAACGTTGTCTTAGCTATGATAGTTTATGAATTATGATCAGAGAAAATATATCTCTGTCAATTTTCAAATGACAAAAGTTAAGTCATTTTAGTGATATCCAAGGAGTGATATTATTTTGAAATTCAATGTACATTGTATTTCCTTTATAAAGAACAGTTGAGTATACATTTTAAAATTTATGGATAGAGTGAAGATAGCTTTCACTAGGAAGGGTGCTATGTAAAAAGGGTTACTCTCCCTGAAGCCTCACATTAGAATTGGCCCAGCCCAGACCAACTAGGTCAAAATCCTCAGGATAGCCGAGAATGGTGTCGCACACCTGTAATCCCAGTGGCTTGGGAGGCTGAGACAGAAGGGTAGTGAGTTCAAAGCCAGTCTCTCAGCAAAAGTGAGGTACTAAACAACTCAGTGAGACCCTGTCTCTAAAAAAAAAAAAAAACAAAAACAAAATAGAGCTGGGGATGTGACTCAGTGGTTGAGTGCCCTTGAGTTCAATCTCTGGTACCCTATATGCTAAAAAAAAATCCCCAGGGTTGGGCTCAGTCTCTGGAATTTCAGAATTGCCCCTTCCCTGAAACCACTGAATGTCAGCCTCTTTCTGGAGAGTGAGGACCTCACTGTCCTGGGAATTGTAACCTCTGGGACAGATGTGTCTGGGACTTCTGAAATGCCACAGTGCCACTATGCACTGGGGCAATAGGCTTTTGTTAGAGTCTTCAACAGTAGCAGGGACAAGAGTGGAATGCTTCAAGACCCCTTGTGGGTAGGGTGTAGCCTGAGAGGCATCAGAACTGTGGTGGAAAGAAGAGAAGGATGAGGTATAGGAGATCCAAATATCATACTATCGAAGATCTGTCCAGCTTTGGGTGGGTCTCTTAGGGTCTTGTTATGGTTTGGATAAGAGGTGCCCCCCAAAAGCTCTTGTGTTAATGCAGGAGGTTAAATGATCAATTATGAGAGCTTTAACCTAATCACTAGATTAATCCACTTAATGGATTAATAATTTAAAGGGACTATTGCACTGGGTGATCACTGTAGGCAGGTGGGGCATGGCTAGAGGAGATGGGTCACATTATATTGTGTCCCTATGGCTCTCTGCTTCCTGGATACCATGAGGTGAGCCCTTTTCTTTTACTACCCTACTTACCTTGTCCCAGAGCTATGTAGTTGTCCAGTCATGGACTGAAGCAGTGAGTCCAGAACAAACTTTTCCTTCTTTAAATTGTTCCTGCCAGGTACTTTGTTCACAGCAACAGAAACCTGACTAGTGCAGGGATCTTACAGCATCAAGGGAAGCAATAAACAGGGTGATGCTACTGCTTATTGGCAATAACACATATAGAGTATTTGGTGCTTATTCTGTGCCTAGTTTCTGGTGATGAATGCCAAGGGGGGCATTGTGCAATTTAGAACATGGAACAGGTAGGGACTTTATTATCCACTACTCTCAGGTGAGAAAATGAAGGCACAGAGAGGTCATACAATTTGTCCAAGGTCAACAGAGTAAGTGGTGAAGGCAAGATAATAAAAGACACTTTGTCACCAGGCAAAAGGCAATAACTGACTGCCAATATTAATCTACAAACATCCCCCACAGGCAGCCCCTGTTATGGTTGGTGTTGGGTGCCAGTGTACGGCAGCTGTGGATCGACTCCAAAGGAAACAGAAGGAAAGCTTGGTCTTACCAGGCAGTCGCTCTCCCGGGGACCCGTGCAACCAGCTGCACACTGGTTGTGGCAGCAGTCGCTGGGGGACTTGCCACGGCAGCGCCCTGAACACTGCTGGGCACAGATGATTTTGGTCACTGAAAAAGAATAAAGATCACCTGTGAGCTGAGTCAAGGGTAAGACAAACATCACTTCCCAGGGATAACTGAAGAGCATTTGCAAAGGTAATGGAAAAAGTGGGGAGGAATGGGAGTATGGAGTGATTCTACGACTCAATATCTCAGGCATTCACATTCAACCGATCATGGCTCATGGTACCTTTTTTTCAATTTATTTTTAATCACGTAGAAGAACCGATCAATCAAGACCTTCTTTATAATTAGACATTAGTCAGACTGACTTTTTGTGTCTGTACACAAAACATAAGTACTTGGCAGGAAGAAGTGTTTCAATGGAGGCAACAACCATGTCACAATGAAACTTAGGGGTCAGATGGTCAATTTTGAACCTGACAAGTCCTCAGAGTCCTTGGTCAGTGAGTGTGTGAGCCCACAACCATGATCAGGTAAATTGGACTCTTTCCCATAGTAGGATTCACACAAAACCCTCTTGAGAGACTCTGTTCCAACTTCTGGATGGCTGAATACTCAAGAAAAAGGAAGGCAGAGGGAGAGGACGAGTCTCCTATTCTCAGGAAAATGTGCTAATAACCGTACGTCCAGAAGTAATGACAGGGACAGGGGTGGCTGGCTTCCACTTATTTATGATAGGCTGAAGTGGCCAAAACCAGACCACATTGGATTAAGTGCATACAGTGAGATTTGCAGGACTGTCACTCATGAATCTGACAACATCTGGCACTGTGGTCAGGAAGTTTCCTGAAGTCTCTGAAGGGAAAACAAATCCAATTCCCTGAATCAAGGCAGGGAGGGTGGTCACATCTTGACCTGCCCCGACCCCTGCTCATGGGTGGGGAGGGGTGATCACACACTGACTTCCTTCACTGACTAACTTACATTTCTGGCAGTTCTCCTCTCCTGCACCCCAGCAGCTTCCATTGGGACAGCTTGGATCGCACTTTTGGCCTGAAACATAAACATTACAATTTCATATCTCAGCAAAAGTGAAGACATGATAAGAAACTGATGATACCTTGCCCATGGTCCTGGGTAATGTTCTAGAAATAAGGAACAGCTTTAAAGTTTCTTATTCTCTGGCTGGTTAGTTTATAGGATGATTTAAAAGACTCCCATAAGAAATAAAAAATAAATCATATACTGCTTTTATTTACATTTCAGCTATGGAAACTGAGGCAGACAGCAATTACTAATTTTTCACAGGCACACAAAGAAGGACTTAAATGAAACTAAGGTCCAGAGTTCCAATTTGCATAGGCTTGGGGGATCTTCTGGCATCTTCCCCAGTAGTGTTGAGGTGTCTAATCTGGTTGGGTCCTCAATATGTACCACTATAGCTTTGCCATATCCGTTCATGACTGACTGGGTACGTCAATCATCCTGGGGTATTTGAGGGTCTGATTTTAAATCAGGACACGCAAATAAAAATGTTTTTCCTCCAAGCCACAGAGAGGCACAAAAGGCTGCAAAAAGTATAAACATGTACACTACTATGTTAATCACCTCAAACCTAAGCTAATAATTTGCAAGCTACTATCCAGAAATCTCTGCAATTGATCATTTTTTATAATTTTTATAATTGGTCAATTACAAATTACAGGTACAAAGGCTTTCAATCTCCTTAGCCATGTTTTGTTTTTTATCAGCACTGAGAAATCTTAAGCCTGAATTGTTAAATCTACAGAGAAAGAACAGGTTGATCAAGGAATTTGTTAAAAAGGGGGCATTCATGGGAACATCGGTGTGTGTGGGTTGCTGAGGATCAAAACTTGGACCTTATCAGGTGTGGTAGCACATGCCTGTAATCCCAGTGACTTGGGAGGCTGAGGCAGGAGTATCATAAATTTGAGGTCAGCCTCAGCAACTTACCAAGACCCTCAGCAACTTAGAAAGATCCTGACTCAAAATAAAAGATAAACATAATCAGAAAATTGAGAGTTTATACTCTATTTATGCATGATCTATCAAAATGTATAAATGCATTCTATTGTCAAGTTCAACTAATTAGAACAAATCTAAAAATTTTTAAAAAAGGAATGGCGATGTAACTCAGTGGTAAAGCACCCCTGTACTCAATCCCCAGTACCAAAACCAACCAACCAACCAACCCTGGGATTTCATGAATGTTAGGTAAGAACTACACCTTTGGGTTGCAACCCAGTCTCATACAGTTATCTTTCAGTATGAACATATCACAACCTAAAGGAGTTAATATGTGTCCCAATATCTCCTACTCTCAGGAAGATTTTAGCTGCTATAAGAATTTAGGCTGCAAATGGAAGAGCAGACAATTTGCCAAGTCTAGTGAACCAGAAGACCCATCAAAATGAGTGACAATTTCTACCATTGCCACCAGGGATGATAGACATTAATGCAATGTTGGAGCTCACTCCCTGGAGTCATGAAAGATGGTAAGGCCAAGCACCACATGGGTGGTGTATGTGATATGTTGTGAAGAGGGAAAGACAGAGACAGAAAGAAACAAAGAGAAGAAAAAGCAAAAGTAATACACAGAAATGTGTTACAAGGAGTTCTGTCTGTACAGTGAGATGGTGTTATCGTTATTTTTCACCCTACACATCAACATCTTCCAATTTTGACTACAACATGTAATAGGTGTATAAAAGAAATATATTCAAAATAAAAATGATTTTTCGGGCAACAGGGGAAGCATTTGTCAGCCAATGAATTCAAGGTCTGTTTAAAATTCTATTATTAACCCTCTGTGACAAAAAAAATAGATGCAGTCCCACTATATGAAATACGTATAGTAGAAAAAGCAAAGAATAATAAGAATCATTCAGAGGCCATCAATAAGGACATTTAAATATTTGTATATGTAAGAATTGGAATCACACTATGCATTGCTTTGTAATCTTAAAAAACACTAACAAAATGTCATGACAACTTTTTCATAACTTATCCAATGTCTTATTTTTGATATATAATTTGTTTCTAAAATTTATTATAAAGTTACAAGAAATATTCCTATATAAAATACTTTTCTACATCTCTCATGATTTTCACTCCCCTTATTACTTCTTCTTCTCTTATTCTCAGGCATGACAGCCAATACTTATGGATATGCAAGCTTTAAATAGGCTTTGAATACACATTACCAACATTCTCTCCCTGATTAGGTCTTATTAATTTCTATGTCTACAGCAGAATATGAGAATTTCTGTGCCTCTGTATCCTGGTTGAGCCATGCATCTAAATTGGAAAGAAACCCAAATATTTAGCAAAAGGGAAAATGACACTTCCTTATTTATTTTGACCCTTTTATTACAGTAGAAAATAATGTTTTACCTTATTTTTTGGCCACCTATTCTGTGAAAGTAAGTGTGTATGTATGTGTGTATGTGTGCATGTGTGCGTACGTGTGTGTGTGCGTGCGTGTGTGTGCGCGCGCGCAAGTGTGCACGTGCATGTGAGCACATGCACCTGCTCAAGGCCTTAGCCCATTTTGGTGATGGTGGGTTATCCTGTCATTAGGATTCTTAAGACGAACTTACCCAGTTATTCAGCAAAGGCTATTAACCTCCTTCATGGCAATCAGGTGTCATATAATATTTGTCCGTCATCAACATATTTTTACATGGAAGTTTACTTTTATGTTGTCCAACTTTGGATTTTCTTCAATGTGTTAATACAAATATTCCTCTTTATGTTTCCTTCTACTACTTACATCCATGTTTAATGATTTATTACATGTAGATTTGATACATTTGGAATTTATCTTGGGGCATCGAAGGGATGATGAGTTTATTTTCCTTTCAAGTAAATTCATTCACTCTAACCTCAAGTTCCAAACTTTATTAACAAAATCATAAAGCTGGGGCATACAGTCTCACTTTTCTGAATTTCAGATGTTTTGCCCCATAACACACTTGAATCATCTCACAGGATTTTTTTTTTTTTATAAAAATGAAATGAGACAAGTTCTCAGGAGGAATGTGTGGCTGCAAAGCAAGGGTTAAGAGAGAAGTCCTCTTTCCACAGGAGATTGGCAGTAGGTAATGAAGAAGGCAGAAGAGTCAGGTGATTCTATACTTTCCGGTATGACTAACCTAATATACCTAGTTTGTCTTAATAAAAACCAAAAAAACAAATAAACAAAACAACCTTTACAGCTCTATCAGCTCAATACTCCTCCATAATCATTAAGTCATTTCACAACAATTTATTGAATCAATTCTTACTTAAAATGCCACTTCCTTATGGACTTTCGATTTAGCTAGGTTGATGTGATTATTGCTATGGTTTGGATCTGAAATGTCCTTCACAAGTCCATATTTTAAAGGATTAATCCCCAGGTTGGTGCTATTGGAAAATGATAGAAAGTATAAGAGGTGAGGCCTAGTGGGAGGAAGCTTGGTCACTGGGGGAACTGGGAAAAAAATACTCAAATGGAATATTGGGATTCTTGCCCCTTCTCTTCTTTTCTCTTCTGCTTCCCTCTGCCATGAAGTGAGTGACTTCTTCTGCCATATACTTCTGTCATGATGTGCTGCCTTAGCACAGGCCCAAAAGCTATGGGCCAACTTACTATGGACTAAAAGCTTCAAAACTGTGAGCCAAAATAAACCTTTCCTCTTTTAAGTTAATTTTATCAGGTATTTTATTATAATAATGGAAATATAACTAACACAACTATTCACAAATCAATATCATTTTGGTTTATAGCTTATAGTGTCATCATATTTGACTCTAATTATATCATGATCCTGTCCAGCCATCCAATGCTTCTTGATGGATCTTCCTTATAATCATGGTGGCAGAGAATATTGCAGGCTGTCTGATCTTATGCATGGCAAATCCACCACCTTTGTATGTAAGGTTTTTCTGTTATAAATATGCACAATTGACACCTCACTGTCCATCAGATAGCTGAGGAAATTCTAACTTCGGTCTCATGAATAATATAATTTGCATTCTAAAATAAAAATTTTCAGTTTCTTGCAAACACAAAAGGTGTCATGTTGGGTGTCTGGTAGAATGATAAATTTGTAAAACAGAAGAACTCAATATCCATTTTAATAGCAACATTGGTTGAAGAGTCAAAAGATAGAAGCAACCTAAGTGCCCATCAATGGATAAACTGAAATGTGGTAGCAGCTTTTGAGGGAATATCATACAGTCATACAAAGGAAGAAAATTGTGACATATGCTACAATATGGATGAAACTTGAGGACTTTATGCTTTGTGAAATAAGCCAGATACAAAAGCCAATACTGTGTGATTCCACCAGTACCCAGAGTAGTCAACCTCATAGAGACAAAAGTAGATTGAGGGCTGCCGAGGCCAGCGCCTCCAGAGGAAGGGAAAATAGTAGTTATTGATTAGTGGGTACATAATTTCAGCTTTGCAAGGTGAAAAAAGTTCTGCCGATACATGGCAGTGATGGCTACATAGAGACTTGGGAGACATAATGTCACTGAATTTTACATTTAAAAATGATTAAGATGATAAATTTTATATTATGAATATTCCATCACAACTACTCAATCAATAAAAAGGAGGCAAACAGAAAGAAAATAGAACATCCAGTTGATAATTTTGAAGAGTCACATCAGCTACATTTTGAGACCAAAAAATAAACATGCATTCACTGCACAGTTGTAGGGAAACAGAGAAGCAGGAAGCAGTGATCCCTTCTTATTTTTAAGGGTTGAAACATCAGGGGGATCAGGAAGAGGATCAAACTCAGGGGAGCGTGGTAAGCGTAAGCATGTGTCTTCCAGAGTTTCCCACATGGCTTTGGCAATGGGCAAGGGGTGTAGCTTTGACCTTAGGCCTGGTCCCCTGCCAGGTCCTCCCTCACAAAGCTGCTTTACTGATGAACAGGGCAGAGATGAGGTCAGAAGAATTCAGGGAAATATTTACAAACTTCCTCCCTGTGGGATGCACCCAATTTTGCCTGTGGTTCCATGTGGGAGTGCCTACCCCCGTAAGCCAGAGGGCAGAGGACAAGGGTCAGGAGGGCTGAGGTACCACCATGGGACTCAGTAGTAATTCAGTAGCACACAAGAGGTTGGCCAATCTCCATGAGGCAGGATGGGGAGAACCCCCCAAGCCAGGACTAAAAGCAGCTCCTCCTGCAACCAGTAATTCTGCTCAAGGGTTACTCCAGGGCTCAGGCACTGCATGAGCAGGTGTGTTATCTGGCACTACAAAAAGTAAACTTAGCTCTGTCTTACATGAAAGTTCTCCTAGCTGGCAAATAATGCATTTACTGCTTATTTTTTATTTTAGTATAATATGACTGAATAGTAAACATGCTCTCTCCCCAACTTCAACATTGAACAGCTCTACCCACCATGGAAACTGGAGGCCAAGAGAAGGTTCATGCAACACTTACAGCTGCCCAGGGGGTTCTGCAAGTCCATTGACATATTGCTCATAAAGTCGTGGTCGACGATGTCCCGCCACTGGATGGTCTCCACATTGCAGAGGACAGGGTTATTGCTGAACCGCACAGCACCATGCAGGATTTCTACACGAAGAGAACCACAGTAAGGAAACTTTTCATCTCCTTTAAATTCACATGACGCATGCACACACTCGTGTACATTTTATGTTCTACTAGAAAGATGCCAATGTGCAAATGGTTAATCCAATGGAAGCTTTGCTGGGGGTAGACAAAAACTCAGTTTATGACAGTGCCTTGGAGGAGTTAGGATTTCTCCTGAGCTGGACTTTGACTAATAATTAGAAATTCAGAAATATAAAGGGAGGGAGGGAGGAAGAGAACATTTAGTTGGTGGGCACGGCATGAATGGTAAGTGTACAGTGGTGGTTCTGGGATCTGGTCAAGCTATATAAGGATGACTGGAGAGGTGAAGGAGCAGATAGGGCAGGGAAGGCCCACGGCAGTCATAGGCATTGTAAACTCAGGATGGCACGATAGAGTTGCCAGCCTTCACCTAGCATGCTCCTGGGTAGCTCTGGAGGATTTTCCAGAGGAAAGGGTGTGTTCCTATTATGGAGTAAGAACTATATGCATGATGAAGCCACAGGTGAACACCAGAGACATGAAGAATGTACAAGATTGTACTGTACAGTTATTTCAGGGAAGAACTGAGAGGAAATAAAAAAGTTTGGGATGGAAAAAAAATCAAAGAGAGAGAGCTGCACTGATGACACTAAACATAAATATTTCTGGAATGACTTTTGTACGCAAAACACTGGACAGGTGCTGTGGGTCTGCAACGATGAATTAGACCTGCTGGCTTCTCTCAGAGGACAGGCACACCCAGTGAGACAGATTAGCAATCCAATTTAATGGTCCTGTGCCCACGGAAGACCATAATGCTGAAGCTGGGTACTATGCTAGTTGGCGTATAAACATTATGTTCATTAATCCTCACAATGGTCCAATGACTATCATTTAAATGTAGAGGGAAAAATTCCCAATCTTAGACATGGTAAATAGAGCTCAGAATTCCACAGGCAGGGAATGGATGCACCACATACTCAAAGTACCAATGATGAAAAGGAAGGATTCTCCTGGGGAAGACCTCAAATGCTGCAGGAAAGAATGATTTCCAGAATGTATTCAGGCCCTTACCTTATGGGAATAAGGAAGTAAGAATGATGAAGGCTTCCTGTAGAAAGAAGACTCAAAGTAAAGGCACAGAAGGCCACAGGTGGAAAGTTTTCTCAACAGATGGAAGAGAATAAAGGAACTGCAGGAGGAAACCTGGGAAGTCAGAAAGGGCCAAACTGCAGAACCTGGAATGGAAGTCAGAGATGACAGAGAGATGACAGCAGGGCCACCAAGTGCATCATGTGCATCACGAGGGAACCACAGACAAATGGATCAAACTGTGTGAGAGGCCAGATCTGAAAACACAGGATGGGGACGTCAAGGCTGTAGGGACACTCAGGATAAGAGATGGAGGGACTGAGAGTGCAGAGAAGGCAGAGTCTGAAGCAGGGCCTTACAGACACCTATGGTCAGTGATAGGGAGACATAAGGGGTAAGAAAGGTGAAGGGGACATCGGGTGCCACTTTCTTGTAGCTCTGAAAAGAAAGACAGTCAGGAGGCAGCCAGCTATTTATTTTTACTTTTAACATTTAATGAATCCTCACTGTGTGGCAGGCTCTAGGTTGACTGTTAATAATATTACATTAAATAATCTGGATCTGTACAACCCAAACTTGGTTTAAAAGTAAGAATAATACCAAGGACCACTAAAGCGGATGCTTTGCCTATAGTGAGTCACTTAATTTTCTCAACAACCCTAGCAATTATGGTGAGCATGCAATCCACATCTCAGAAGGTGAGGCACGGAGAGCTGAAAGAACATGCTCCAGAGTCTCTGCCTGGTGAGTGATGGAGCCAGGGCTGGAACCCAGACAGCCTGGCTCCAGGAACCAGACTCACACCCACTGGGGCCTTGTTTCATGACACACGTGAGGCAAGACAGGCAGAGCAAGGCACACTGAATGTAGGGAATCCGCCACTTCACAAAACACCATGAGTGCTAGCATAAACACAGAAACATGTATGTGGGAGCTCTGAGCAGTAAAGCAGTGGGTGGAAATTCTTAAGGCATTTTATAGGATGGTAAACAAAGGAGCCAAGGAGGTGATTGCCTGGCTGCTCCATTCTCGGCTTTGGATGTGTGGCCCACACCCCAGCTCTGCACACCTGTTAGGCTTCTGTCATTCCAGATAGGGCCTCCTCTACTCCACACTCCTCTTTTAATCTCATTTCTTCCCCTCTCAGCCCTAATTCCCCATCAGAACCACACAGGAAGGATGGAATATGGGGACAGAGATTTGGGGCCATGCCTGACCTCTCTATTTTCTAGCATGGGTCCTTGGGACAGTTAATTTACTGCCATTTTTCTATTTGTAAAATGACTACATATAACACCCACTTTGAAAGAAGGCTGTGGGCAATAAATATAGTTATGATTTAACATGCCTGCCACATGGTAGGGCACAATTGTTACCTATTTTTATCTCCATTTTTTTTAAAGTCAACTTACCCCCACTTCTACTTTCTACAGTTTCCTCTCTCAGGAGCCTCCCAAGTATCCCTCCCACATGAATTCAAACTTCTATCAAATTTTCATTCCTTGGCCTTAACTTACACCTGATTTTCCATATAATACATTACTCTTGAAACTGCATCAAATGTGGATAGGTTTTTAATGTACACTAAAATCTCCTTATCAGTGGTTTTGCCTTACATAGTTTCAAATACCCATTGTCAACCAGGTACCAAAATTAGTGCTATTCAATAAGATACTGAGAGAGAGAGAGAGAGAGAGAGAGAGAGAGAGAGAGAGCAAGCACATGTGTGCACACACAAGCACAAGACTACATTCATGTAACTTTGATTATAGTGTACTAGTTGTTCTGTTATTACTCATTATTGGTGTTAATCTCTTATTACTCCTGATTTATAAATTAAACTATCAGAGATATATATTTATAGGAAAAAAACAGTACATATAGGGTTTGGTGTTATGGAGGTGATGTGCAACTGCTTGGGGTTTGGAATATGTCCCCTGAGGATGAGGAGGAATGACTGTATGTCCCTATGTACCTGAGGTCCAGCTCAGAAGGCTGGCAGTTTACTCACTCTCTACATACATGAACTCTCTATTCCGATCCAGGCTACATGGTCATAATCTTTTTCTCAGAATCTTTACCATTTCTTCCTAAGCCTCTGGATATTTTTCCACATCGATGGAAGAACTGGTACCTGGCTGAAATATTCCCTTTCTGTTCCATTATCTACGCTTAGTAACTTCCACATGCTGGATCCTACACACAGCTAGCATGCAATACATGTGTATTTGATGAATAAAAGTCTTCTCTGAGGTGGAATTAACAAATGTGACAGTTCACTGAGTGCCATCAGAATCACTTTCTGCATTTACACACCCCCATTACCTTCCCAGCTTCTCACCCTGTAAGTTTCTCATGGGCAGCTCCCTCAGTCCAGTTTTATTTGCACCGTAGTTAGACAGGACTGCTAAGGCATAAGTATTTTCATAGAGCACATTTCCTCTGATGATCTGCAGGTTTTCCAAAGGAATCCTCTCCACTGTGTTGAGGGCAATGAGTACATAACCAGCAACTTCCTGGATGGTCTAATGAGAAAAAAACAAGAATATTTTATTTCTCTTTTGAGGAGTTCAAGAATTCAAGGTCTAAATGGAATGGATCCACCTTTTTGACCCAGTTGTCCCACTCCTCGGTTTATACCCAAAGGACTTAAAATTAGCATAATATAGTAAAGCCACCACATCAATGTTTATAGCAGCTCAGTTCACAATAGCTAGACTGTGGCACAAACCAAGATGCCCTTCAACAGATGAATGGATAAAGAAATTGGTATATATATATACAATGGAATATTAGTCAGTCATAAAGAAAAATAATATTATGGCCTCTGCAGATAAATCGATGGAATTGGAGAATATCATGCTATGTGAAATAAGTCAATCCCTAAAAACCAAAGGCTGAATATTTTCCCTGATAAGTGGATGATGATATATAATTGGGTCGAGGAGGGTGAGGGGTGAGAGGAGAATGGAGGAACTTTAGATTATGTAGAGGGAAATGAGAGAAAGGAGGGGGAGGGAGTATGAAAAATGGTGGAATGAGACAGACATCATTACCGTATGTACATGTATGATTACATGAATGGTATGAATCTACATCATGCACAACCATAGAAATGAAAAGTTGTACCCCATTTGTGTGCAATGAATCAAAATGCAGTCTGTAAAAATAAAAAAAAAATGGGTTCAGAGGCTCAAGCACACCTAACTGCACCATAATATACATGAGTTTATTATGCAAGATACATAGATTATTACAACTGTGCAAAGAGGTGACAGAATTTGCAATGATTCCTCCACTTTGGCTTTTGAAGCATGTAATGAAGAGCAATGTGCATTAATTAGAAATACTGCAACTCAACACTTCAGATGACAATGAAAATTTAAAAAATTATTTTGTACATATCTCATATAATTTCTTACCAGAAAAGTGTAGGATGGAGGGAAGGAGAGAGAGAATGAGACAGAGGGAAGGAGAAAGGAAAGAGGAAAAAAGGAAGGAAGGAAAGAAGGCAGGTAGGCAGGCTGGCCAGCTAGGAGGTGGCCAGGCAAATACAATCAAAGTTTAAGTGCCACCAAACTCTGAAGACTACTGTCAAATATTTAGGAATTGTGGGAACTGGTTATAAACTCTTGGAAGCTTGAAATCAGCTATGGTGAAAGTATTTATACCAAGGACATAGGCACAGGCTACACAGCTAGGTTCTTTACATTTATTATTATTATTAATTTTTTTTGTTTTGATACTAGGGATTAAACCCAAGGGTGCTTAACCACTGAGCAATATCCCCAGCCTTTTTGTATATTTTATTTAGAGACAGGGTCTCACTGAGTTGCTTAGGGTCTCACTAAGTTTCTGAGGCTGGCTTTGAACTTGCAATCCTCCTGTCTCAGCCTCTCAAGCTGCTGGGAATACAGGTGTGCGCAACTGTGCCAGGTTATGTTATTATTTTTTAAAGAGCTGATAGGCCAGCATACCATGGCTGAAGCAATGACCAGGGATTAATGTATCTGTGGTGATAGTGGAGTGCCAGGCTTCCTGTTTCTCTTCAATATTCTTTTCTAGCTATAACCTGACCCAAGCCAGTAAATGGGACTCTCACAAAAATCTCATCTGTAGTTCCTTTAGACTTGGAACCACCACAATGAAAAGTAAACACGCTTCAAGTTAAATTCTGCCTAGCTGTTTTCTGCTAACATGCACTTCTATTATATTTGGGTAGGACATTCAATTCATCCAAACCAACCTTTAAGAAGGAAAGATCATAATTCTTTTGCACGTAGGTGATTTCCAAGTTCCCCAGGACCACTTCACAATTATTGAACATCCTTTGGAGGCTCAGAAAGTGATCTTCAAAAGTGCCCAACTGGGTGAGTTTGTTACTTGTGCCTTGGCAAACTGGAATAAAGGGAAAAAAGATATGACATAAAATGCTGTGAAGTATAACAAAAGTAAAATCAATATTTACTAACTTTGTAAGCTTCAGTGGCTTACCATATTAACTCGGATCAAAGGATACTTCAAGACCAAAGTGGTAAAAGATATTAAAGTTTATGTAAGGTGTAATTCAATATAAGAGGACATGCATCTCTATAATGCATGGTATTGCATTATATTAAAATATATAAAAATATTTCAAATTCAAGGGGAGCATATGAAACTTCTATGAAAGACTTTAAGACAAGAAAAGTCTATAAGAGCTCTGATAGTCAAGGAAATTTCATAAGGAATTAGATTATATAATCATAATTACAAGATTAATAATTGTAAAAGGAACATTTTAACATCGCAAAAAGTTAGCATGTCACATTATTTTATGTGCAAAGAATGTGTATAAAGATAATGTACACTAGGCAATATTTTCTGACCATCACACTGTAAATCTAAAGTCAATCACAAGCACATAATTGAAAAACCCATCTGGCTGGAGATTAAAAATATTCCAATATACAAATGCATCAAAGAAAAAAAATCAAAGGTATAATTGAATAGGTAGAAAACAACAAAAAAGAAAACAACATTTAAAAACACTCAATTGGGGATAAATGAGCATGTCCCTCTGCTTGTGCATACTGTCATTCTACAGAGCACAAGTGTATGCACAATTGCCTTGCA
The DNA here is from genome assembly GCA_020662805.1 of Glaucomys volans. Lineage (NCBI taxonomy): Eukaryota > Metazoa > Chordata > Mammalia > Rodentia > Sciuridae > Glaucomys > Glaucomys volans. The sequence goes on from JAJEJO010001942.1 coordinate 294,569, forward strand.
CCACCTGCCAGTACAAAACCTGGGCACTTTTCATTCTTTAGTGTTTCAATATATCAAACTTAATCCAAGAAAACATTTTAAATTAGGGGCCAAAGTTAGACTGTAGAAATGTACTTGAAAGATTATATTTAAAAGCAAAGGAGAGGATTATAGTAAAGTGATATTTACAAACCTAGTTCTTTGAAAGGCATGTTTCTGCAAGCCTAACAAAACAAAGAGGCTTGGGGCTTTTGAAGCAGGGAGCTTGTTAATAAGGGGCTATGCTTTGAACCAAAATTATCATGAGTGAAGAAATATGGCCTCTGGCTTTGGACATTATATTCAGACCTGGTCAGGTCCTTCTTAATCTGTAAAGGCACTACCTGGACAACCTGGTAGCCATGTACAGAGCAAGGCCAAAGTCAATACTTCACTGCTACTTTATTCAGGAACTTTTAAAATAAGTACTTCTACTTTATAGGCTTCTTTGTTCCCTCCCCATGGGAATTATTCTAAGGGCATCATCTGTCTGCCCTTGCATGATGGAACCACAGCCATGAGCACATGTTCAGACACCACATAATCAACCTAAGGCATTTATACAAACATTAGCTATGATGCAATCTTCACATCCTCTTTAACTCTGTGGGGATTTCCCTCTTCTTCTCTTCTATGCTCTCATTCAAATTCAGCAGTAGTGAAAACTTTCACACAGGGACTCAGTCCCTATCTCCTATCTGCAAAGGCAGGATGATTCCATAGTTCTTCCAACCCTAATTTTGGCTCAACCCAATGTCTCTCGTCTGTTTTTACTTAGAAACATGGGCTTCTTTGACTGTAACTTCAATCTGGAATGATCATATAACTGTTCTATCCAAGCAGACAGGGCTGGATTGATCTCCCAGTTCCAAGGTCCTTAAAGATGTCACCATGGATGTAGGCACTGGGTTTTAATAATAATACGCAACCCTGAAGCTGGCATACCTTGGAACAAAAACTGCTCTCCTAAACAACAGACATGCCTCTACTTTTCATTTAAATGATGAGCTATGATCCAGGTCCCTGTAAGTAGTGGTTGTTTTTCATGTCAGCCAGATGGGCAGAGTATACTAGAACTTAGGGTTAGAGAAGTTTTCAGAAGAGTTTCTTCAGTGTAAAGAGCGATGACAACAAAAGATGATGATTTTTATTTTAAATGATCAAGGACAACAGCTTACAAATTTCTTTCAGTAGAACCTAATAATTTTTTATTTTTAAATCAATGTATAAGCAAATTTTCTCAGTAAAATAAGGGAAAATATGCTATTTTAAATTAGTGTATTTTGTAGATAAAAATAATTTTTCAAAGACTGTACATGTTCTTTCACTCATTTATTTTAGAAATGTTAAATGAGCACCTAAAGCACATATCTGTGAATACTTTTCATGGTCCCTCATCATGTACAATAAGGATGAATTACTTTTATATTCATAAAAGATTGTGTGTTTTAAATATAATAGCAACATTACATGTTACTGATGCAAATGTGACTCAAAACACTTTAAGAAACAACTGGCCAACTTGTGTGAAAATAAATATATATAAATTCTACACATGCATTTGAAAAACCTATTCTGAAGAAACACTTAAATATAGAAAAAGCTTCATGCAGAATATTGTTCATTTTTTACCATTGTAATAATGGTGGAAAAAAAATTTCAAAGAGGCCCAAACGCCAAATTGCCCAATAGGTCTACCCTTGCAAATAAGGGGGCAGTTGATACACTGATTCAATAAAAGCAAGTCATTCTTAAATATTATCCCAGGGCTAATGTATTAAAGTATCAAAAGTCATTATAATGCTGTTCTTCTACAGCTTTCTCCTCCTATATATCCAAGGGAGATAGCAGTATATCAGTGAAACAAAGGATGATGATCAGAATAATCTAGGGGCTGAGGTGGAGCATGTTTAGCATGCTTGAGGCTTTGGGTTTGATCCCCAGTGAGGGCACAGGCAGCACATGCACATGCATGTGCACATACACACACATGTGCGCATACACACAGACATGCACCCACACCCACACCCACACACACACACACACACGGGTTGGTATAGGTTTCCTAATTGAAACAAAGTATAATCTTGGCTCCATCTTTATACCAAATATAAAGTCAGAAAATTTAAATGTAAGTCCACTGATACAAATAAAATTATTAAAAAATAACAAGCATGAACTAATTAATCATATTATAGACAAAACTGCAATAAGTTAGAGCTTTTTAATGAATCCAGGAGAAAGTTTGTGTTATTACTTCCTCATTGTATGACCCTGAAACATTTCCCTGAGTTCTTTGAACCAGGCTTTCTTAAAACACTAAAATAATCCTGAACTGAAATTGTTTTGAAGATTGAACAGTAAGTGTTTTCAACTTTCTTTTCTTAAAGTTCACAGCTGTATAATGTATGCACGCATAAATATGTAACAACAAATCCCACTATTATGTATGATAGAACGCCCCAATAAAAAATACAGGGGGGCTGGGGATATAGCTCAGTTGGTAGAGTGCTTGTCTTGCATCCAGAAGGCCTTGGGTTCAATCCCAAGTTCTCCCCAACTCCCCCAAAAAAACTAACCAAAAAATGGGAAAAAAGTTTAAAACTTAAAAATGTTCATTACCGAGAATATGACAGTAATATACCATAGCATGCACCCGGACACATATTAGGGAACCTCAATGCCCTAGTCCACTGCTCTAAGTGTCTAAAGTGGGATGTTTGGATCTGTACATTGGCTTATTCAGTTACTTTTCAGAATATTTATCAAATGGGGGGAAAAAAAAGAAAGCAAAAGTAACACATTGTACTTTAAGAATTTCTTAAAATATGCATTTAGGATTCAGTTTTTAAGCAATTTATTCAGAGAACTTCAATATTACTTTGTCTATTCACTGAAAAGGATGCAATTTTATTTGTATGTCTCAAGCTTCATAAAATTCTACTGGTTTTCTCAACCTCTTGCAAACCTAAAGAAATTCTACTGAATCAAGAACAGGTACTGTTGACCTTTGAAGACTCAGGTCTTCAAAGCCCCAAGCTTTTTGTCCTCAAATTTTATTATGAAGATTTATAAATACATAGAAAAGCTGACAGAATTATACTGTGAACATCCTCATGTTAGCATTTTACTGTATTAACTTTATCATGTGTCTATTCATCTATCTGTCTGATTTTTTGGATGCATTTTGAAGTCAGGTACAAATATCAGTGAATTCCACCTTGGTCCATCACTGACCACAGTTCAATTTAAGTTTATAGTTCTTGTTTTCAAGGGATCAACCACAAACTGTGAGCAGATTAATCTGCAGTCCAGCATTCAATGAGTTTTAACAAATGCATCCACCTGTGCACCCCAATCTCCTGTTACCATATCATCACCGACAGCTTCATGCTCCTTCCCAGCCAGGCCTTGCCCCCCACACCAGAGGCCATCCCATGACTTGTTTTCACACCACAGCAGTTTGCCTACTTTAGAACTTCATATAAATGGAATAGTACAGCATTGCCCTTTTGTGTAAGGGTTATTGCACAGCATAGTGTTTTAGATATTAATCCTTGCTCTGTTGCACTTAGTTTTTGTGATAGAATCAGGCAAGCATATAACAGGAACTTATCTGTGTGTCATCCTAAGGTATCTAGAGCTGACCTAGGGTGTGGTTATTTTTCCACCTTACCTGAACTGAAAATGAAGGAATCTTCCTTCCTGAAGTGTTACACTACTTGGTTTTCTGGCGCAGGCCCTGTGCCCTCCTGTACCATTAGGGGGTAGACAGATCTCCTTGCCCACGAGCCTGGGCAAATCTGTTACTGATTAAGATGCAACCTTAAAACAGGTTTCTCCAGTTGCCCAAATTCACTCAGACACTTTTGGAATTGCCTCAGTAAATTTATAATTGTTTTAATTTGCTGTTTTCTCAACTACACATTAATGGCTGCCAAAGTAGTGTTCTTGCAAACATCTCCCCTTCACCTCCCAAATTGCGTCTGCTGCTACCCCTGCTTCCATTTTCCACACAGCACTCTGTTTTAAAACAGAAACCACATCACATGGTTCCCTGTTTGAACCATCTGAAAGTTTCCCAGTTGTAGTTAGTCAGGACAAGCTTGTCCTCAGGGTTATACGAGATTTGTCAGTTCTGCCTCCTCCCAGTCACTCTCTTTCGGGCTCCCTGGCCCATTTACATTCCTCTATTTCTCAGCTCACACCCACCAAAGGCTATTCATCTGCTTGGAATGCTCTTCCACTGCTACCCTGGATTTATGGATTTTTGCCTCCTTTTTATCACAGGTTCCAATTCAATGGTCATGCCCTCAGAAAGGCCTGACACCATCATTAGCTCAAGTACATACCACTGGACGGTGCTGCATTATTCCACTTTCTTTTCTTCCTCACACTTATCACTACTTAAAATTAGTACTGGTTTATGTGTTTATTATCCGTACCTCTCCACCATGTGTATATATAAACCATGGATCAAAACTATTTGAAAAATGAATCTGCATCTGGACTAAACATGTGCACTCCTTTTCTCATCATTATTCCTAAACAGTACAGCATAACTACTATTAACATAGCACTAATGCTGTGGTAGGTATTATAAGTCATCTAGAGAAGACCTGAATTATAGAGGAGAATGGTACATGCGAATATATATATATATGGATACACACACTTCGTTGGACAACTATGATGTGCACACAATGATACTATTGTGTATCTATTTTTGCTGGGAAAGCCAAGAGTGACTCTGGGACCAAAGTTTTAGATAATTCTCATTTCCATATATCAGATGGAGAAGGAGCTGGAGAAAGAGGCAGGATATATTAGAAGACTGATAATCTTTACAACTTTCTGTTGGTCATTATAAAGTCTCTCTAGCTTAGGCAACATATGCAATTAAACTTCAAAAGCCAAAAGAGGATTTATTTTTCCCCAGTCTCATGATGAAAAGTTTAAAGAAATCTCAAATGAAATAATTACAAATTAAAGAAATATATATATACATATATATATGGAATATATATAAGGAAAGACATAGAGTTTTCCAGAGGTTTCATCATGTCAGGATTTATAATTGATTTTGCTTTACTAAAATATCTATATCTATACACATCTGAACTCTGCTGAAATGCAAAGAACTATGTCAGGAAGAAAATATACACTAGTCTTTTCTGAATAATGGATTTTTCACATGCTTTTCTCATTTCTAATCTATAGATTTTGCATTTTTCAAATTTTCTACAATGACCCTTCACAATAAAAAAAATTACCAAAGAGAAAATTTGACCTGAACAAGGTCAAAGGAGACTATCTTAATAAAATACATTTTTTTTCTAAAAAATGGAAAATATATTTCAATATGTGTGCCAGTTGGCTTTGTGAAAGTGCTTTAAATTAGAAATAATGGAAGGACAACAAAGTACACAAACACATAAAATGTTTGAAGGGCAACAATCTGTAATTTATCCACCTCACTGTTGTTCATGAGAGTTGCACATGGCAGCTGTTGGCAAATGTCATGCTCTATGTAGAGATAATGTCTCTTCAGATGGTGATATACTTGAAGAGGACCCACATTATATTCTTTTCCTCATCTACGGATACATTTTAAATGCTAATTTGGGGTACTGAAAAGGAAATTTATTCCATAAAAACAATACTATCAATTGTGATTATGGTATTAGACTAATTGATGAAACTTATTTAATCAACACAATAGTTTGCAATAACAGGAAAGTAGAAGATCTTGGTTATAAGTCATTACAAAATAATTAGAAAAGCAAAAGTAATGACAAAGTAACATTAAGTTTTTATTGTGGAATAGGATGAGTCTCCTAATTATGAAGATTTTTCTTCATTCACAAAACTTCATTTTTCTCAGTAGTTCTTGGCTGTATTTTATTTCACAGTTAGTAAATAGTTCTTAGCTGGTAGGCATCTGAAGATACTCATTAAAATGAATTTGAATCTACATGGCAACTTGGAAGTGCACACATAATACACAAAAAGCTATCTTAAATTTTTGATAACTTGCCATGTACGTTATAATATACCTACTAGACTAAACATGCCATTCTTTGGCATGCCCAACACATTTACAAACTAAAGTAACTCTAATTAAGTTAACAAGTAGAAGATTTTAAAATAACATACCATTTATTTAGAGATGGGAAACAGAACACCAAAAACTAGTTGACTTTCATCCCCATGATTTCCCTCCTATTATTAAAATACTCCTAAGCCAAGTTTATGATTATTAAAAAATATACCAATTAGAGTTGGGGTACCTTTGTATTTTGTGTCCCACATTGTTGGGAGTTAACTGACATTTCTGAAATCATAGGAAGGTCAGTTTTATGTGTGACTCTGGAATAGGTTTTCAATGACACCATCAAACATTTCTATCAGCAAGAAAATTGGGACAGGATCATTATGTGGTGATCTCCAGTCAGTTATCTCAACTCCACAGGTCTCAGCACATTCACTGGTTAAAATGGCACCAGAGCTATTTATTTCACAGGATAGTTGTGAGCTGTCATGAGATCGTATACACTGAAGTGCTTTATAACCACTAATATCTCTAAAATAAATGATGGGTGACACCAAGTCTTTACTACAGCAAAAACCATAAAAATTTACTTTTGCCTACTTATCTCCAATAATTGGTAAACAATTTTCCACCATTGTTTTTAAAATTAATAACCTTAAATCACAGGACAATTCATTCTACTTTTTATGGGAAGTTGAATGGCTGGTAAATCAAACATGTCAAAACATGTTGAATGGCTGGTAAATCAAACATGTCAAAATTTGACATGTTTTGTACCACTAAAAATAAAATTAGATGAAATTAGACTAAAATTGATTTCAGAAAGCAATACACATTGATCTATTGTTTATTCACTCCAGTAAATCCATTGTGAGTACCTTTACATGCTTGACAATACACTTTACCTTGGAAGCCAGGAAGCAGATCATTTATATAGAACTAGATCTAAGTGTGCTAGAGTATTCCTTGACCTGTACAATACTGAAGGGCACCTTGGAGCAAGGACAGAATATTGCATTTTGTTAAAAAATCTCTGTACATGAAAATATAAACAATAGTAAATGTGGTGTGCCTGGTTTTTCCTTCCTAGATATAGCATGAGTAAGCGCCTCCTCCCTGACCAGTGTTCTGTTTTTCTAATCTCTAAGATGGGGACTACTGCTTACTCATGTTCAGGGGCTCTCTCTTGGCATAAAGACATACTTTGAAAATGAATAATACCACTTCCCTTCTAAAGGTCTGTCAGCCAAACCTCCACTTATACCCATTGCCTCTGCTACATTTAGTGAATCTGGTCTATTTCTTCAGAGCTTGTTATTTTCTTCAGATGAGCACCTTAGCCTGCCAGAGAAGGGCAGCAGTCAAGAACAATGGCAGTAACTACATTTGCATACAATTCACAGTTCTCAGAGTTCTTCCTTTGAGTTCAAGCACTAACTCATGAATGAACTACAACCTGACTGTCGCCTGGATGTGAATGAGGTGTTGAAGGGTTGGCCATGACCAAAAAACCAAAGGAGAAACCTTGAAATGGTATGGGTTTGGGTCAGTTGGCTGCCACCTGAGGAAGGTAACACTTGAAGGACCAGGTACACAATGGATGGGTAGGCACAAGGGGACATGAATGATTATCACAGGGGGTAAGCCCAGAAAAAAGGCAGGCAGGAAGAAGTGGGAAGTACAAAATTCCAAAGGGGTTGGTGCCAAAAACCATTGCATGAAAACTGGCTTTGAAACCTGACCAGACTGCCTGCAGGGAGGCCAGCTCTTTTTTGAAACTTAGGTCTGCCCTTTGTTTGGAACCACCTGTCATCTGTGACTTCACTCTGTGTGTCAGAGGGCTGGACAGCAAAAAACAGTGTGTAAGTGTGAAAGGCTGGAGGTAGGTGGGACTTGATCCCAAGGTCCAACATTGCCATGGCTTTGGCATGCTCATCTGGCAACTAGTTATTTCTTCAACAACCTCTGATAGGACAGCTGAGAGCTGACATCAGAGAGTAGCTCTTCTCTTTTGAGATCCACCCTCACAATCCATGCCATTCCCAGCAAGGTGATGTGCAGGAAAGTGAGGCAGGGCTCACATGATTTCATTACTCTGGGTGCCGTCCTCACCTAACTCACATACCTTCTCTTATATCCTGCTGCTCAGGCCCACATGACTCATTTAATGACAAAGACTGAGTAATGTTTCCCATATGGGGCTGTTTAGTTGCTGATTGAGTTGTCCCTCTAGAATTTCTATGAATAACATACATGGCTGGAGAGTTTCTTGGCAAGGTGGGGTCAGTAGCCTGGGACAATAGTATTGCTAATTAGTTCAGGTTCAGTCTGCCCTGCTCCACATCTGCACCTGGGACAGGAGAGGTCATTTGTTCTTCTGTTCATTCATTCATTCAACTAAAACATTTTTAGTTAAAGACATTTTTAGTACAAAGACAATTGTCAAGGATGAATCAGAGAACTCACTGCCTAGAAGGAATATATTAGCCCTTTGGGGAGATGATTTTATACATGAAATAGTCATAGGACATTCCAAGCCACACAAAAGACATGATAAATGAACAAGAGGCAGAAAGAGGATTACTTGCCAAGCCCAAGTTATCTGGGAATGGAATTTCAATATTCCACTTTCAGGATAAAAGTATAAGTTGCACGTAAGTTCCAAGTGTTGGGCTTGGTCATTTCATTATACATAGTCTCATGATTCACCATGCTAAAAAATCAAGTTTCTTTGATTTCTATTTTTACCCCCTACATATCACTCTTCTGAGTTAATGCCCAAATTCCACCTTGGGAGTATAAGTTATCCTTTCAAACACTTTGTTTAGGGTTATCTATACAACTCATTCTTCCCGGGGGAAAAAATGTAATTTGAAAGGAAATGAAAGATTTCTGATTAAAAAATGAGATTAGAAATTCCTTTTCTTGCCAGTATTTTTCTGCAGAGAGACTTGGGTTTTTATGTGGCAGTACATGTCCACCACTCCTCCCAAGATGATTTAAGAGTTCTTTTAAAATTTTTCTTCTACTTTATGGCTGAGAAGTATTCCATTGTGTATATATACCACAGTTTCTTTATCCATTCATCTGTTGAAGGGCATCTAGGTTGGTTCCACAGTCTAGCTACTATGAAATGAGCTGCTACAAACATTGATGTGGCTGTGTATACTACTCAACCATAAAGAATAATAATATTATGGCATTTGCAGATAAATGGATGGAATTGGAGAATATCATGCTAAGTGAAATAAGCCAATCCCCCAAAAAACAAAGGCCAAATGTTTTCTCTGATAAGTGGATGATGATATATAATTGGGTTGGAGGGATGGGGGGTGAGAGAAGAATGGAAGAACTTTAGATTAAAATGAGAGGGGGAGGGGACAGGGGTATGAAAAATGGGTAGAATGAGACAGACATCATCACCCTATGTACATGTATGATTATATGAATGGTATGAATCTACATCATGCACAACCACAGAAATGAAAAGTTGTACCCCATTTGTGTGCAATGAATCAAAATGCAGTCTGTAAAATACAAAAAAAAATTTTTTTTCTTCTAGTTTTATCTAAGTTTTTAAAAAACTAGTTTCTAATGCACAGGTGCACTTTAAGACCACATGAGTGTTAGAAAAACAAACACACAAGTTTCCCCACCACTGCCACCAAATAAGAAAATAAAAGCAAATGAGAGGGCTGGGGTTGTAGCTCAGTGCTGGAGCTCTTGCCAAGCATGTGTGAGGCACTGGGTTTGACTCTCAGCACCACATATGAATAAATGAATAAAATTAAAGGTCCATTGACAACTAAAAAATATATACATGTACATATATATGTAATTTTTAAAAAGCAAGTGAGAAGCAAAAATTCAAATAAAAGAATCATTTTAGTCAACAGGAGAAGAAAAAAAAAGATTTGCTTTTTTGATTTTTTTCTCTGAAAACAAAGATGCTCCCTACAACTCCTCCCTCTTGACCTCCACAGCTCTTGGTCACACCAAGGCCAAGTCTAGTTGCTTAGGTACTGTTGAGAGGCACATCCTGCCTGCATTTGGTGGGTGAATACTTCCAGAGTGCTGCTCTTGCAGAACACAGGAAAGCTGGGGTGATGATGCTAGGGTTCTCCAGGAAAGACCACAGAGAACCAGTGAATGAGGTGAAGCAAGGGAAATTCTGGAATCTTCCCTTGAAGATAAAGCATGGAGTAACTGATAACTATAAGAGTGGTTAACAGATGAAGCAAAGCTGTAGGGAGACAGAGGGAAGCTCGACTATTTTGTGAATACTTGGGGAGGCAATGGATTTGGGAGGCTGAGGTAGGGCATGAATAGAAGGGCATGGCTGGCAGAGCTGAGATTTCCAAGCCATGTCTCAAGTCTGAGCTTGCAACTGTGCTACATTAGGCTGGGATTGTTCTCTGTGTATCATAGTCATCTCATCCTTCTACTGTTGGGGGCAAATGAGAAGCAGTAAAAGGGAGAAAAAAAATCTTTTTTAAAACGACCTAGCTTGATTTCACCAGTGAGGAAAGTGTATGACTTGCTTTTGTTTGAGTTACAGAAACATGTCAGATCATCCATAGAGCTATTTGAGCCTAAACTTCATGTTTATTTCATAAAGTGCTTGAGAAGCAAAAAGAGAAAAAAGTGGAAAACTAAACCCCCATCTGTTTTGACTACAGAACAATAAACAATCAAACTTATTGGCACAAGCCAATAACCACCAGACTTGGAATCACAGGTCTGGGTTGGAATCCTGGTTTCTCTTGTATCTTCTAAGGCAACTTCTTAATTCCTTTGTCTGCCCCCCCCCCCCCCCCCCCCCCCCCCCTTTTCTCTCTCTCTCTCTCTCTCCATCTATGAAACAGGGACTAATGTCCCTTGTGACTAAATTCCCCCTCCTGGGGGATTTAGTGAAATGGGAGAGTCCCTATTCAAAGCACCTGAGACATGGAAGACCCCTAAAAAACAGAACTCATAATAGAATCCAAACCAAATCTGGATTGGTCCCACTCAATGAATTGCTTCCTTCCTTCCAAGCACTCTCTGAGATTGACCCTCTGCCCTTCTGCTCACATTGCTGGTGTGTGGCCTGGCCAGAAGCCGTGAGATCTCGCCGCTGAGGGAGGAACAGCTGATGCTGACCACAGCTTACTGCCTGCCTTGGTCACAGGGATGAGTCCATGGCTTGAAAGGAAGGCATCTGGACCCACATCTGACCAGGGAGTGCAAGCCAGGCCTTTAGAGCCAAGGAAGCCACACCTACTGTGAGTCTTTCAGAATTCTTTTAAGAGAACTCGCAATTTGCTGTTCAGAATGTTTTTAACTGTTGTTATTTTTTCATTCAGAAAAGAGTCTCTGTGGTGGTTTTGTGAGAGTAGTTGGATTTGTGTGCTGTGCGTGCACATATTTTTATTTAATACTTGTTTGAAAATAAACAATCTTTTCACTCATTCCTATTCAAATTAAATATTCCTTTTAAATTTCATTTTTAAATAGACAAGAGGCTAGTACACAGCAGTTTTAAGTACAGACCTCATTCCCATTGGGAGGCCTGAAGCTTCTCTTTTTCTGGTTAGCTTTGAAACCCTGGGCTTACGGACCAGGAGGAATTAGCTCAAGGAACACCAACAACTACTAAGTTAACTCAAAAGAAGCCCATGTCAGGTTTCTGCTGCAGAACAATCTTAATTTTGACTCATGAAATTCTTGCAAGCAGGGGTGTTCTATTGCTTCTAGAACATATTCACTCCTCCATGAGGGGAATTATTAAAAGTAGAAGTTCCTATACATAACTAGTTCCTATTAGATGGCTCATATGCCTGAAAAAGTAAGTGAGTAGACAATGCCAGCCAGGTTTTTATTGTCAGGGGTCTAGGACTAGGAAAGAGAAAGTGGGAAGCACTGTTTATGGTGCACCACAGTAGGAGTCAGCAAACTTTTTCTGAAAAAAAGTTGGAGAGTGGGGTTGGGGTTGTGGCTCAGTAACAGAGCCCAGTAACTCAGCATGTGTGAGGCACTGAGTTGGATCTTTAGTGTCACATAAAAATAAATTAAATAAAGGTACTGTGTCCATCTACAACTAAAAATGTTTTTAAAAAGTTGGAGAGTAAAAACTGTCAGCTTGAAGATCATATGGTCTCTGTCCAACTCTGCTGGTATAGTGTGAAAATAGCTACAGACAATAAGCAAATGAATGTATAATGGCCATGCTCCAATAAAACTTCATTTACAAAAACAGGTGGCAGGCTGGATTTGATCTATGGGCTGTACTTTGCCAGTTACTGTTGAAGGAAAGGTCTACCAGGAGGTCAGGAAGTATATGATTAGAATCCCTTGTATCCTGTATTCTCTGGAGATAAACCTAATTGAAGTGATTCACTTTCCAAGGCCAAACTGCCAAGGGGTTCTTAAAAATTTATTTTTGCTGGGTGTTGAGCATGCCTGTAATCCCAACACCTTAGGAATCCGAGGCAGGAGAACTGCAAGTTCAAAGCCAGTCTCAGCAACTAAGCAAGACCTTAAGCAACTTAGTGATGCCCTAAACAACTTGGTGAGACCCTGTCTCAAAATAAAATATAGGAAGGGTTGGGGATGTGGCTCAGTGATTAAGCGCCCCTTGTTCAATACCCACTACAAAAAAAATTAATTTTTTATTTTGAGGGCTAAGCTCTTTATATTTTATCATCAGCTAAACATAGGAATTAAAGTAAGAAACAAGGTTTGAAAACCAAGAGGGAAAAGCCAGAGGCGGGGGCACTGTTACTTGTGTGTGATTGTGTGCATGTAGGGTTGTAGGTCTGTGCTGGGCATCATTATTTTGACTTGGATGCCAACCCTTCACCCCCAAGTACACCCAGGAATCCTGCCTTCCATAACGAATGATTGCCAATTCCTACTGGGCCATTCTGAGGGACAAAGAGTTTTAATCTTGCTAAGAGTTTGTGGAAGCAGTCCTCTTGTACTGACAACTCTATCACATAATAGTACCTCATACTGATCTAAAACTAGTCCCATGTTGAGTTCCTTAGCTTAACAATAGAGGTAGCTTAGGGTTCTTCAACCTTATGGTGCTGCAAGTATTTTAAGATAATAATTGTTTCTCACCCCAATGCCTTCCTGCAGGTTCCCCTCCTCACCAGTCCTCCTGGGAATTCTATGTGTGTGGCCTCCCCTGCACAAAGACATCCTCTGCAGAGCCTACCCCATCCAGCTCCTCTTCCTGGCCTCCGTAGTTCTTGAATCTGTCTCTCACGTATGAACTCTTACTCATACTTGAACAGTGAAAGCATCCTGTTGTTTCACAGCACATTTCATCTCTTTAAAGAGATAGTATGTCATTTGAAAACAACAGTAAACATTGTTTCCTTTGCCTTTAGTTTGAGAATTCCAGTGAGCAATAAAAGACAAATATATATTGTTGATTTACCGAAATTTCTACATTAACATCCTATGTAAACTTTCAAAAGATTTCATTCACTTGTTTAAAAAGGGTTTAATAACAAATATGGCAGTGGGGTAATGCAAGTGGAATCTTTACCCCATCTACTAATAGTAGGGCTTCCAGGGTGGGGGGCTGTATGTGGTTCAGTGTAGAGTGCTTGCCTATGTCTGAGGCCCTGGGTTCAATTCACAGCACCACAAAAATAAAAAAAAAGAATAAATAATACTTCAAAAACAGTAGGGCTATGGTAAATTCCTCTCTAGCTTGTACAAGGAAGTGTATTTCCTTGCTCAGGTCTCTTCTGGGTTTCAGATCTCTAACATATCCTATAAGCTTAACAACTGCACTTGACTGAAGACATAGAATTCTATTGTTGAATGCACCTGAGATTTAAAAAGAGAAATGACTTCCAAAAACATGGAGTGAGAATAAGTACACAAGAAAACATATCACTATTTCATTATTATGTAAGAGAATCCACACAAATAACTTACAAGGTAAGTCCCAAAGCACATTTCATACCTTCTTTCAAAAAATTCCTACCTTCGACTTTGCTCTTATATTTTTATTTTACTTAAGGAAAGGATTTGTAATTTTCTTCTTCACTAAATGTTCTTAAATAGCCTTTATATATAAGTGGGCTGACTGAGGTGAGGCTGCTCTACCACAATAATTCTAGGTCAGTATTTGAGTGGATTTCCTTATCTGCTAATTAGAAGCTATTTGAATTTCTTTTTTCCTCAGGAATAACTAGAGACTAATCACATGAAACATAAGCTGCTTTTGATCATCAGAAGTGCCTTTCAAAATGCAGGTACTGATAAGCAGGGGTATAAGGCATTCACCAGGAAGCTCCACAGTGAAAGAAACCTTAGCAAGATGCTGATGGTGCTAAGTCCAGGAGACTCCTGCAAATTAAGTGGGAAGGAGCCAGATGGCAGGAGTCAGGTCACTTGATCTAAAAATCACTACAAATGGGTGCTGCTTGCCCCATGATATGTCTAAGCACTGAATCCAGGCTCAAGGATTCACCATTTCATTTGTTCTTGTGCCAACCCTGGCATCTCTGGCTGTCCCATTCAATCTGACAGAACATGTTGATGGAGATAAAGTCATTACTGGCAACCTGGGGCTCTGCGTGTCCCTGCAAGGCCATGTTCCTGCTACATGAAGGTGTTTTCCAGTGGCTGTAATTGAGAGGCTGGGAACTAGCGGAATGGACATATTTCAATAAATTGGTAAGCACTAATAAAAAGCAAGTTTTTGTTTTTCTTTTTAAGCTAACTGCCTGATGACTGAGTCCAGTAACTGGAGAAGCAAAAATCTCTTAAGTGTATACTTTACATCTCAACTCAATTCATCCTTAAGTTATTTGCTCTGGCACATTGTCAAATCTTTACAAGGGGGAGGGAGTTGGTGGCAGAAGGGGTTTCTCCCAAGGGGCTATATGAGTGCCTTTCACTGAGCCAATTTCTATGCTGTTGAATAGCCATTGAAGCATATTTTTTTCCCCTGAAGCCAAGAAAGTTTTCTACACAAGCATTTCTTTGTAAGCTCAATTAACTTTCACAATAATTTGTGCTCTTAAGTTTAAGAATTACAGATGTTGTGTGGGTGGAGGCAAGGGTGAGGGGGTGGGAATGAGGATGAAGGAGCAAGGATATAGGTGCCTCCCCCCTTGGAAAATGTGGTAACACTTCCTTCCATGGAAAAAGCACATCAATTTTTAGGATTACTAAAAAAACTAGATCATTTGTGAAACCACTGAGAAAACCATAGCTGTTTGGTTTGGGGGAGGTTAGACTGGATAATATCCCAGCTTCTTCTCCCTCCTAATGAGACCCAGATCTTTGTGACAGGATTATCTGGAATCGTAATTTTATGTTTGGAAACAATCCAAACATTGGGAAGCAGACCCCAGTAAGGAAGGCAATATCAATTTGCAAAAGAGATACAAAAACAAAAGTATCACAAAATTATTTGAATACAAGTATTGATACACTGATGAGCAGAGTGGTTATTATTATCTAGATAATTAATTCTCACAGGGGAATGGCTTTAACCACTAGAGATACATTTGTCCTCCCCTCAGGTCTATTCACTTATTACTTAGTACTGATTTGAGGTTTTCGGGGGTGTTTAGGTTTTACTGCATGCTTGTGGCGATGTTATACTATAATTCTTAAATAAGTTATAACCCAAATCCCATAGTACTTTTCGTAAAATGAATGCCTCACCCATCCCCTTACAAGTAAAATAACATTTATAAAATGTTTCATTATCCACACTGCAAATAATCTAGAACTTCTAATTCATGTTTACCTTAAACTTCAATTATTAAAACAAAACATTGAAACAAACCATGAAGAATCAATTCCACAGAATTAAAGACCCTTGCCATTTTTCTTACAAGGTGACTTCTGTGAGAGTAGCTGATCAGAGTCAGTTCAGGAAACATTTCTCTTCATGGTTTCTTCAGCAAATGTTTGTGGAACATCTTACCAGTGTATGTTGGCCACTGTGGCATAATGCTGTTGTGTTTACTGGGTACAGTCCCACTCCAGGTGTCACACTGAATCCAGCTCTGCCATTACTGTCAGTATCACCTTGGGCAAATGACGTCTCACTAAGCCTCATCTTCCTTGTCTGTTAAATGGGGTAAAAAGAGTACCTACCTCCTTGTGGTATTGTATGGATTAAATTTTTAAAATATGTGAAATACCTGGACAAGTGTCTGGTCATGGAAGCATCATCACCAATTTAGTGTTAGTGGATACACAGCCTTATCCAGGGACATGGCAGCAGAGAGGCCCAAGCTTGTTTCTGCCCTCATGAAACCTACTGGCCAGTGGGGAGGGAATCAGATATTTGCTGAATCATTATGTGTCTTGGTCCTGAACTGTTGCTGGGAATCACACCAGAAGGATGTTCTGAGAGTGTAGAAACCAAACCTAGTCTGAGAGGCTTAGACAGGATTCCTTGAGAATGTGGCCATTTAGCTAGCTGAGTTAAGGACGAAAGGAGCCATGTGTTGGGTTGGGGCTGGGGGTAGAGGGGATTCTCTGGCAGGAAGATTGTGAGCATGAAAGGTCAGTGGCTAGGCAGAATCTGAGAGAGCAAGGGCAGACAAGCAGAGATTCAGGCTGGAGGGCTTGCTAAGGATTTTAGATTTCATTTTAAAGGCAATGAGAAGCCACTGACAAGTTTCACATAAGGAAGAACACGATCAGATTGGCATTTGAAAAAATACTTGCTGTTCTTTGGAGAAGAACCTAGATGGCATACAAAGATGGGCATGCCTATGAACGAACAACAATAGGGATGATGTGCCATGGGAATGTTACGAACTCTACCTGTGTCCTAGATGTGTTATTGCAACATATTCACATAAAGAAAAACAGGGGAAAGATTACACGGAATTTCTATGTATTATTTCTTACAGCTACATGTGAATCTACAATTTCCTCAAAAGAAAAAGATTAATTACATAATTTAAATAGAGTAAGGCAGAGGTCTTGCAAAGAAATGCCATCCCTATGTATGTGCTAGCTTTGTGGAAAGAAGCAGCATCCTAAAGCCAGAGCCCCTGGGGATGTTGGTAATAAGCCTGGCTTCTGGCAGTATTTTGATGACAGGTGACTCTTTTTCTCATAACTGAAAGGGATGGAGCTTGGCACAATAGCTTATAATTTTTGAATACTGTGATTTTTTTCTTATAAAGGTAGAAGTCATTATTTTCATTAGTATGTGGTTTCAATGGTGCACACATGATATATGATTAAGCATTATTTTTCTCCATGCCCTTATACCTTGTAAAATTAAATATAATCTCCTTTTTTAAACTGAAAAAGCAGAAACTAAAACCGACCTTGCTACCATGTAGAGAAGGGCCTCCAAGGCCTCAGAGGAAGTATGGAATGAACAGCTACAGGGCAGCAGGGGAGGCCAGCAGCCTCATGACTTCATCGTTGTCTACAGACCAGAAATGTGGACATCACCTGAAAGCCTGTTAGGAAGAAGGAGGCCTGCGCCCCTCCCAGTCTCCCAGAATCAAGATTTGCATTTTTAAGGACATCTTTAGGAGATGCCTGTGTACGATGAATTTTGAGAATCTCTGCACCAGGAGATAGATAGTAGGGAGGAATACAGAAGTAGATAACTCCAATGACATTAAAGAGGGTCTACTGACAGAATTGGGGCTGGTTAAATTATAAGCTTGCAGCAGAGGGAGGTGTCAAGGAGCCATTGGCATTTACAGGTAAGAAACTAGAATGTCTTAGCTAGTCATGGCAGTAGGGAATATAAGAGACCTGCTACATAGAGGAAGACTTTGATTTCAGTCGGGGACACAGCATGAATGGCTGTCAGCCTTAGATAGTGTTTGGTTTCCATGCTAAGGCACTCGACAATCAGAAGGCAGCAGACTGGCTGCTCTCATCTTGTGCTAGAGAACAAGCCAACTGCATTGCCCCCAAGGGGTTCATCTTTGGAGTCAGTCAGGCCCCACTTGAACTTGCATTTAATAATGCAGATTTCACAAAATCCCCTAGATCCAATGGCTATCAGTGAGGGAACCTCTATAATTTTCCAACTGTAGGCTGCAATCAAAGGATACCATAAACACCACCATGATCTAAAGTTTAAAAATTAACGATTTTGAAAATCTAAAAACTTAAGAACTGAGTTAAGCAAGTCTGTAGCCTTGGTACATGCTTTCTATAGTATTCAGCTTCTCCTGGAATAATTTATTTAATTTCATGCTTAATCTACCACCACAGAAACCTGGTAGGGATCTGAAGAATATTGATATCAATAAAACATGCCAAAACAAAGTTTTTGCATTTAATTGAAGCAGTATGAAATGTCATAGAGACATTCTGTACCAACAGCACAAGGAAATAGTATTGACAAGTCTGCACACCCTAAAACCATGACCCATCTAGAGCAAAGTGTTTTCTTGTGATTTAAGCTATGGATTTGTTGTTTGTATCATATTTCTTTTTGTTTTCAGTGCTTGTTGAACCCAGGGCCTTCAGCATGCCAAGAACAACTGGACTACTGAATTATGACCAGCCCCCTATTTCTTTATGTACTCTCCCTAACGAGGCTTTAGAACTACAGACATATGTGTGTATACACACACACACGCACACACACACAATCACATGCATGCAAGCACACAGATGCACATACACATGCAGGTATGCACACAGTGAAAGTTGAATTCTAGATGTGAGTTTGGAAAGACCAGTAGCTCTAGTCTTTTATTTCCATCCTCCCACCTTTTGATTCCTCTTGGTTTTTCCTTCAGGTTCCCCCTCTCAGACCCTGCATCTTGGATTTAAAATGATGTCTGTATGGATATTGCAGCTCCTCTTTCAAAACTTTGTGAAACAAAGCATGTGATGGAAATCTCAGATTGTTGCCTGCATTTCTTCATGTGCACAAGCAGACCCCAAAGACATTTAACAGGATATATACTTCAAGTATGAAGAGACACATTTTCCTATTGACACTATACCAAAAAGGAAAGAAAGAACCACAAAGTTTGTGAGGAGAACACATTTTTCTCAGGATATATAGTCTGCAGCAGTTATATAGTAATTTGGTTCAGTTTTCTTTATACTTGTCTGTAAAAGGAATTGTGGCAATTTATATATGTAAATTTGTAAAATTAATTTCTAAAGTGATTGAATATATTTATGCCTCAAAGAGTGACGAGTTTATTCCTTGGTTTTGACCACAGTGTCACCACCATTTCATGAATTAATCTGAAATTTCCTAGGGCACACCAGGAAGGGTCTATAATCATATAGTTTATTTTTTTCCAGATATGATGTTTAAAGCACAGTTTAATAAAATGGATGGAAATAGGTGTATTTTGTTTACTATTTTCTATAGCAAGCCTAAAAAAAAGAATTCATGACCTAGTCTAATTGTTTTTTTGCTGGACCATAGATTAGCCTGGTTATCATTAAAAAATAACCCACCAATTGTAAATTAGTACAATCACTATGAAAATCAGTATGGAAGTTCCTCAAAAGACTAGACATGAAACCACCATATGATCCAGCTTTACCACTCCTTAGTATTTATCCTAAAGAATTAAAGTCAGCATACTATGGTGATACATGCATACCCACGTTTATAGCAGCACAATTCACAAGGGTCAAATTATGAAGCCAGCCTAAGTGTCCATCAATGGATGAATGGATAAAGAAAATGTAGTATATATGCACACAATGGAGTTTTATTCAGTCATAAATAAGAATAAAATTATGCCATTTTCAGGAAAATGGATGGAACTTGGAAGCACTCTGCTAAGCAAAATAAACTGAACTCAGAAAGTCAAGTATGTTATCTCTCATGTGCAGAAGCTAGAAGGAAAAAAAAAAGGTGTGGAGGAATCTCATGCAAATAGAAGAAAGATCAGTAGTATAGAGGGAGAGTACCAGGAGAAATACTGGAGAACAATAATGACCAAATTATATTGTTATATTATGAGTGTGTATAAATATGTACCAACAAATCCTACTATTATGTATAATTACTATGCACCAATAAATTATGAAAAAATGAAATAACCCACTATGTGGATTATTTTAATGAAATCTTTTTCTACTGAAGATTGTACTACTATAAACTATAAATCAATATATATATATATATATTAATCAGCCATTTACTGAACACAAGACAACTGTACACAGCCTCTGAACTGAAAAGTACTTATTGTAAATGGCATGGACAGAAAAATAAACCAGTGATTCCTCCACAAAGGAGATTACTGTTTCAGGGGTGAGCCTATCTAGGCTGGGATAGTGAAAGGGGAATGAGGAGGCACTGATGATGCCATGCTATGTCATGGAGGATGGTTAAAAAGAGGGAGTGAGAAGGGATGGGAGTTGCTAGAGAAAGACTCACATTTATCCATGGATAAAGAAAACTGAGGACTAGCATGCTCCATGAATAAAGTTGGGTGAGCGAGAAAGATAGGAGGTGAGATAGCAATGTGATGTTTAAGTTTTCAGAAGTGTAACCTTTTAGGTATATTAAGGGCTCTGAACACTCTTCTTGTTTTATAAAGACAAAGTACAATTTTACCATTTCCTTCCAGAAGGTGGACTCTGATACCCCCTCCAAATCCTTTTTGTGGAGTAAAGAACTAATACAGGACCTCTAATGTGATTTCAAGAGAGACACCAGACTCTGCCAGTCTGAACTGACTATAATCAGATGCTCAGTTGGAACCGGACAGGAAAGAGCACCCTATATTAAAGAGACCCCAAGAAGATGTCCCTGATTCCCAGTCAAGGTCACTATTATATGAAGATGCTGAATATATTTGTTCAAGATTAAATTAATGATAATCTAAAGTTCAGTGTATTACCATTAAGAAGAGGGAAGTTCTTATAATATTAACTTCTCTTCAGTGGAAGTTACCCAGGAAAGCTTGCGATATGAATCAAAGGACAAAAAACACCCATTGTGCTGTGCGTGGTTTAACAAAATTTCTCCAAACCAGGAGTTCCACTGATGAGAAAGAAAGCAACTGCAGGTCAGAATTGGGGGAAAGAATGGAGAAGAAGGCAGGGACGCAAAAAACATGGTGCCATGGGTATTAGGACCAAGAAAATCTCTTACAAGACCGTTTGGCTCCTCCCACCAAGGACAATATGAAGATGTACAAGACATTCTTCTAATGACTGAGCTGTTAGTACAAAAAGGGAAATGCTTGATACCACAGAAAGGACACATGGTGTTTGTCTGAAGAGCACAAGTGTCTGTTTTTCACTCTTCCTGCAGAATGGCTTCTGATAGCAGAGGAAACACAAGAAAAAGGGAGCAGCCTTTGCCTGTGAACCTCTGCTGAAAAAAGTTTACTTTCTCTTTAGGATCAGGGTTTTATCTCCAATTCCATTCACAACTGTAAACATCTAATCACTCAGAGTTTGGCTGGTATGGGGGATTTCCAAAGAGGAGAGCAGGAAAAATTTTTTTTAAATGTTAAATTGGAGATTTCATTACTCTGCACCGTCTGAAACATTTCCCTGTGTTGTAACACTTGGATTTAGTTCATGGAATCTTCCAGGCTTTCAAAACAGATGACCTCTCACTAGAAGATCTACTTATCTCTTTCCCCCTGGCCCTGTAAACCAGTCCAGCAAAGTCCTAACTTGCAACAAACAGGCCATTCGCTCTACCAGAAAACAGCATTATCTCATCTCCCAAAAATGACACCTGGTGAGTTTCTAACCTTAATGCCATTTGAATCATTTCCATCAACATTTCTTACAAGAAATATTAATAATGTCCTTTAAGTCTGTTGGTACTATAACCAGTACAAAATATCATAATAACATGCAGCCTTATGAGCAATCTCCACTCCAAATATTTTGAGATATGTCAATGTCCTAAGGAAAACTAATCAGTTCATCAATTCATGGAGTGTTTATGAGCCCCTGATATATGACAAGCCCCTGTGCTTGTTGCTAGAGATGTGAAAGGGTTTTGCCCTCATGCAGTTGTCAGTCCAGGAAGGAGGAGAGATCCTAAATACTGCAGGTGAATGTTTCACACCACCACTCACTGGCTGATTGAAAGGGAAAATATGTAGAATGCTTTTGTAGATGGGTCATCCCCACGTAAATGTCCTCATTGTTGTGATACATTCTTTTCTCTGTCCAAGTGAATAACTTTTGAATGAAAGAATGGAAGTGATTATTTATCAAACCAAGAAAGTACATCCTTTGTCATTAATAAAGTTGCTCAATTACATTTTCTAAGTAGAGTTATTCATATAGAATACTAGGAAGTAGAAACTGGTTACAAAAAGCTCTTTTTGGCCATCTCTGCATAATAGACAAGCATGATCCATAAAGGATGAGGCAGTGTCCTCTGTGCTTCTCCAGGGTACTATTGGAGACTATAAGACATCATCCTGGTAATTGTACCCTTGCCAGGGAGGGCAGCATTTCAATTCTTAAAGAGTCATAGAAATGTAACAGATAAATTCAAAAATAATCACTTATTCCAGCCCCAGGGGGAAGCAGAAAGATTCTCCACTTAGGTCTGGCTGCCCAATTAGAACAATGACCTCAGCAATATTAATACATTGGGAGCTCATCAGATCAGTGCTTTTCAGACTCTAAAGGGTATATGAATTACCTGGGATTTTGTAAAAATATAGATTCTGAGGTTGTAAGCAGACCTGAGCTTCTGCATTCTTAATGTGTTCCAGATGATGATAATGCATAAGGTACTAGAAGGGTAAGAGAATAACAGTGGTCATCTTTGGCAATAGAAACCTATCATAAGAACAGGAAAGATCTTTCACAAACATTGGTATGGAGAGATCATGGAGATCAGAGAACCAGAAGGAGATGGGTCACAGGAGTGCCACATGAAGACTGAAACCGACAGCCCTGTTCCTCAGATGTTGCAAAAAGGTCAAGTCAGATAAGAGCTAAAGGTATTGGCTAGATAAGCTCCAAAGAGGTCATAGTGATCGATTTCCTGAATGTTTCCTAGATGAGATTCCATGCTCTGGTTAGAACAGAGATATTACAAATTCAAACAGAATGCAGGAAGGAGAAATTCACAGTGGCAGCTCTTTTCACAACATCTGCTGGGTAAGACCATTGCTGTACTGCATTGAAATCCTAGTTTCCAAATAGTAAGCAGTTGTGGGAGGTGTACATCTTCAGAGCCAACATTTTTACCATATATTTTTTAAATGCCCAAAGGTTGTGTTGGTATCAGGCACTTAGGTCATATCCTTTCTATTGTCTCAGACAAGGGGGAGCCTGGCGTTCAATTCTGAGACCGTCACTGTGTCACATCTCATGGGAAAGGAACTTATTGCCATGAAACACACTTTGTATGGAGAAAAAAAAAGTACTCAGTACATTATGAGAGAACTGTTTCATAAGGCCAGTAAGTATTAATTAAAAGCAAATTTAGGGCTAGGGATGTAGCTCAGTAGTAAAATACATGTCAAGCATACATAAAGTCCTGTGCTGGATCCCTAGCACTGAGAAACAAAAACAAACCCCCCAAACCCTGAATTTACAGCATTCATATTCTTATCAGATTCAGAGCTAAGATTAAGGTTTTTCTTTCCTTGTAATGACAAATATACTTTAATTGTAAAATGAAGTTACTTGATCCCCCATTGACTCTGATTCTTTTCTTCTTGACTTTGAAGGGAAGGGAGGATTTATTAAAAATATAAAAACATTTTTAAAATTTACTTTTACAGTAAAACTCTACTTTTATAATTTGACTCTTTTAAGTAAAGTAACCAATTTTCCCACTGGTTTGGTACTGAGAAAACAGCCATGGGGAAAGTTTGGGGAAGCATTTAGGCTGTCTGAGACTTTAAATCAGAGGTCTCCTCCTTTGGTCCCCCTTTAGCATTCAGCCCAGGTTACCTGGCCTGGGGCACTTCCCTAAGGACCAGCAAACTGTGGCTCTCCTCTCTGTCCCTAGGTCTATCCTGTGACTCAGAAGAATTGATTTACTTGTACTTAACAGGGGAACGTGACATTTCTGGAGGGCAGAAGTGGAGTCTATTCAACTAGCTTCCAACCAGTGCAGTCAGATGACTGTTGCGTGGTGAGGGCTGACCTGTGTTTGCTGAATGACTAACTCAAAGGTGATGCATCTACCAAGCAGCCAGGATAGGAGTCATTCAGAGATGTGCTCACCTGTTTCTTCCCCTGTTTTTACATTGGTGTCTCCAGGTACCTACTGAGCCTACCTTACTCCAGTATTTTCACTTCAAACCCAGAGAGATAATTTCCCTTAATGTATTTTATGAAAAAAAAAAGCCAAAAAACTGAAGCATTCATTAATAAAACATTAACTTTTGCAAGAAACTTTCAAAAATACCAATAATGAAAAATACAAATGCAAAGTAATTCTACAAGTTTCTTACTTCATGGGGTTCCCTAATGTACTGAGTCTGGGAGGCGTCAGTTGTAGTCTGATCCAGATTCTCTTCTTTGTTCTTTTTCAAAGGCCCATTTCTGCACAGGTACATGTCTGAAACTAACCTCAGCCTACTTGGCGCCAGCACTGAGATTCTAACTACACTGAATTCTCAGTTTCTCTGCCTATGAAATCCTGTCTTTGGAAACTTCTGAAATCTCAAATGCACCCTTCGCCACTGCAGCTCTGTCTATATCATTCAATCACTACTTCACACACATGTACAAGTACAAAAATTCACACAGTCTTCCTAATGCTCTGTAGAGGGCACTCTGCAAAATGCCTTTGGATGAGCATAAGAATGCTATTTCCTGCTTGCTCTCTGCAAGAGGCCTGTTGTAGCTGCCTTTGAATTATTTTACAGAGGTCTGTTAAATAGGAAAGAGCCATGTTCCCTGGGGGAATTCACCCATCTTTCAGAGTTGTTCCCCTAATGACAGTAGCCAAGGTCAAAAGTCATTCTATTTGACAAGTTGCCTTGTTTTCTTTTAGTAGCTTAACTGTAACATGAATACTGAATGTGGGAGTTACATAGTGGGGGTTTTCCCAAAGATACCCCACCCTGCTAGACTGAGACATCTTTCACTGGGCACTATGGGATCTCATTCTTTTATGCATCCATTCAACAAACATTTACTGATCCAAAAAGGTAGCAAGACAACTTTAAACTATATCCCTGTCCCACCTGATAAATGATTTGAAAAAAAAAAACATAATAAGTTTCCCTTCATGTGATGAAAGTCATCAATCTGAAAGATTGTGTAGCAGTCTTTTGGGTTTTAATTGTGAACAATCTGATTTTTTTCTCACTGTTTTACAATACTGCATAGGTTAGAAATTATTTTCATTTTTGTTACTGCTTAAAAATAGATTCATACCTTAATTATTACAGGCATCAAACACCATACAAAGAAAGCCAGAATTAAAAAGAGGGGTCTGAATTCTGGTCACACCCATACCACAAGTTGCCTATGAGGTCTTGAAAAGCCAATTGGCCTCTCTGGGCTTTTCATGAAGTACATGTTGGGCTGGATGAGTTCCAAGTGCTCTTTTAAGTGTCACTCTATGATGTTATGAATGGCCCTGGGAAAACCATGAAAATTCATAATATCTAGGAAGAGTACAAAGCAAAAGGGATTGCATATTATCTCATCATCCTTGGCTGATTGCAAACCATAGCCATACACACCCTCTTGCTTTCCTAGAGGAAGCAAGCTTTTCTGTATGAATTTGTGTCTAAAGAAAAAGAGAAAAAATAATCTTTAGGGAGTGGGTATAAAGAAAAACCATTACCAAATACAGTAGTCCTCCAGTTTGCTGTTTTCAGGAGAAGCTGAGGCTCTGAGATATCAAGTTATGCAATTAGCAAGAGCATAAGTAGTATTAAAACCCTTTGCTGGACTCCATGGCTTGTATACTGGTAGTTCAGGAACTCATATTACCTCTTTGGCATTAAAAGCTATCTTTATGAATTTAGGATGGTGATTTGATTTTCAGAGATCACACTCATAAGAACAGCTAAGATCAAGAAGTCAGACAATATCTAATATTGAAAAGATTCAGAGAAATTGAAAGT
This sequence comes from Glaucomys volans, assembly GCA_020662805.1. Taxonomy (NCBI): domain Eukaryota; kingdom Metazoa; phylum Chordata; class Mammalia; order Rodentia; family Sciuridae; genus Glaucomys; species Glaucomys volans. Next base: position 320,648 of record JAJEJO010001942.1, read on the forward strand.
CTCAAACTTCAGGTGGAGCATAATTTTGCCATAACCACTTTGGAAAACTTTCTGGCAATACCTTCTACAGGTAATAAAGTTATCAGTGCCCTGTAACCTAGCAATGTTACTCCTCATTACCCAACAAAAATGCATTCAAGAGTCCATTAGAAGCCAGGTGTTGTGGCACATGCCTGTAATTCCAGTGGCTCAGGAGACTGAGGCAGGAGGATCATGAGTTCAAAGCCAGCCTCTGAAACTTAATGAGGACCTAAGTAACTTAGCAAGAGCCTGTCTATAAATTAAATATAAAAAAGAGTGGAGGATGTGGCTCAGAGGTTAAGGATCCCTGGGTTCAATCACAGGTACAAAAAAAAAAAAAAAAAGTGTACCAGAAACAAGTACAACAATATGCACACACCGAAAAAAAGAAAAAGAAAAAAAAAAGGAAACAACCTCAAATGTTCATCAGGGTGGACTGAATAAAAGCAGTTTGGTATTCTCTTGCAGAGGTACTGGAACTCTACAGCAATGAGAATGAAACACAACTTCATGGAACGAAGTGGGAAACATTTAACACATAGTGCTAAGTGGAAGAAATAAGATGCAAAGGAGTACATGCTGGATAACTTCGTTTAGACAAAATTAAGAGGAGGCAACGCTGGCTCCAGAAGGAACCACGAGAAACTGCTGGGATTCTGGTGTTGGCCTGTTCTCCTGATCTGAGTGATGGTTACAAAGGGCTGATTGGTTTGTGATCTTCACCAAATTGCATACCTGTGGCTCATATACTTTTTTGAACTTTAGTTACATCTGAATTGGAAGTTTAATTGAAAAAATTCTGGAAAGATTTTACTCCCTATGAGGAAAGCTGCCTGAGTGGGAACTTAGGTTTTCAGATGGGAGCTGTTCTAAGGGCACTGCAGAATATAGGAATGGGAGGGCGATAAGGAGGCCAGAGATAAAATTTCACTCAGAATACTTCATAGTCTCTCACTAAGTTACCTGCAATGTGAGGTGCTTGCTGTAACTGGATTTTTTTTGTGGAAAGTTAACTGGAGTGGGCTGGGAATATATCATGGACCTAGAGATCTCAAAAGCCTACAACCAGAGCAGAAGCAGAGAAGGCTGGGAGTCTGAAATTATTTCAGAGTGTTAGACTGGAGGATCCACTGGGATATCAGAACTATTTAAATAAAATGAATGTCTTTCTTGAATCTATGCTGTGGTCTTTCTTTTCCTAGGAGAATCTTTCTTTCCCTATCATGATTAAAATATGTTTCCCGGTTTCAGATGGTAAAGTGTTCACAATAATCACAAACCCTCATATTCTGGCCCCTATTCCAAATTTCACATACCTCTCAAGTGAGGCTGTATATTTGCATCTCCCTACATATAACCAGTTGTTAAAAACTTAAAATTATAACAATAATGACTGCCCATGAGTCACTTTTCCAACCTGCAATTAATTATAAAATCCAGTTGTAAAAGACAGAATATCTCAAATATTAGGTGATGATAAATATAATGCACTAAGGGACAGTAAATATTTGTTAAATGGAATTCACACAAATAGTAGACGTTGATTGAATATTTACTTTGTGTGGGCAATGTGCTTATTTTTACAATACTTCTGACAGGTAAAATAAAATTTAACTGACTCCTATTCAAAACACTAAAACACAATTAAAAAGAGATCATGCCTACAAAGTGATTGGCACACTTTCATTATACTTTTATCTATGTAAATCTTGGTAAAATGTATATTTTTTAAAACCAAATCAAATTTTCATGTGATCTTAAAGGATCACAATACAAAATAAAAAAAAATAGTATTTTTTAAAAACCTGCCAAATGTCTGATATTACGGAATTCTTAAATTATTACACACAGGTATAAAATTGAGTGCCCTAATAATTGAACATCTTTTAAAATATTAAGTGTCATGGAAAAAAATCTCAGGATATGCTGTTAATGGATACAAAACATGTACTAATTACATACTAACATATTAGTTGTAGTAGTTTCTGAATGACAAGATTATATAAGATTTTGCTTACTATACCAAACTTTTTTACTTTTTTCTAATATTCCAGAATGGCCATGTCTTATTTTGTAAGTTAAGGAAATAGCGTCAAATGTGGACAAAAACTGAAAAGAACTGCTATTAACATCTCTTTGGAAAGTGTTTCTTGTCGTGGCTACACATTAGAGTCACCTGAAGAACTTTTAAAACCCTCTACCCAAAAGCAGTGTCCAGTTCAGTGCAGTCACAATGTTCAAGAGGAAGCAGTTGTCAGTGTGTGTTTACAGCTCCCCGGGTGACCCTGTGGCCACTGCAGGAAGGCATGTGTCCTGCTTCCTAAAGATGGGTTGTATTTGGATGGGAGCTGAAGCCACATCCACAAATCCCAGAGCCCAAGCACAACCCTGCTTCTTATCAAATTCACTTTGATGTCTTGGTCAAAGCTAAATATCCAGAGATGAACTCATAGAGCAAGAGTGTTTAACAAAAACTGCTGAGTTGTGTTCTTGGGTCCTACAGTTAACCTGATTGAAACTCTCAATGAATTTTCCCTTATTGATCTTATTAGAGGGGTACACTGAAAAACACTGGGAATGTGAAGAGAAGGTGATTTACTTGTCTACAAAGCAGAAACATTACACACACACACAGACACCCAAAGACTACACTTTTAGAGGGAAAATGAAACTAAAACCATCCTACTGCACACACATGCCATGCCACAGGAAGTTTTCAACTGTATATTCACTTTGGGGAAAAAAGAAGGACATTTCCTGGGTACAGGTGACTGACTGGGAAACTGTTCATGGACTTATTGGTACACATTAGTTGAATTCTGACTATACTCGACACTTGCATTATCTCATTTACTCACCAAAACCATGACACATAGCCTTAGCAGTATCAGCACTGTGTCAGAACGTTTAGCAAACAAATTGTTTTAATTCACTGAACTTTGTATTTAACTGAGAGTTAAATAACAAGATGTCTTTCCTATTTGTTTTTTGGAAATTTTTTTTTTTTAAATTTTGGTAGCAGGGATTGAACCCAGGGGTGCTTAACCACTGAGACACATCCCAGCCCTTTTATATATTTTATTGGGAGACAGGGTCTTGCTGATTTCTTAGCACCTTGCCAAGTTGCTGAGGCAGGCTTTGAACTCAAGATCTTCCTGCCTCAGCCTCCCAAGCTGCCAGGATTACAGGGTTATGACATCACACCTAGCTGAAAAATTTTCTAAAATGTATGAGAATCACTGTTCTGCCTGCCCAGATAGCTCTCCCAATGTTTATTTCAGGGTCTGAAAAGGTCTTCCCCCTTTTCATTCCCCAAAGTGTCCAACTTTAGAAGGAAAATTACAAGGTCATTTTGAGTTTATGGAGTCTAATTTAATCTTCCTGATGATTCTCTTTGGATCATCATGATAAAATTGACTCCTATTCTAGAAGACAAGGGGTAGAATCCAGAAGTTTGGGGTTGTGGTTGCAGTTTGATTGTAAGCCTGCATGCTGTAATGAAAAGTGCACAGGAGGGGATTCCGGAACTAGCTCTGCCATTACACAGGTGACCTTGGTCCATTATTAAGCCCTCTGGACAGCAATTTCATAGTCTACAAAGAACTGTCAAAATAACATATTGCAAATGTATTCACACCCATTAGTTCTTATTTTTCCAGTTCCAATATCCATACTCAGAAGTAGGGAGGAAGACTTACTTTTGGGGGGGCCACTGATGTACAGATAGGATGACCCCCTCATAGTGGGGTTTAGGCCAGCTGCAGCCATTACACCAGGCTCCCAGCTGCCACGTAGGCGGCCAGGGAGCCACACAGGTCTGATTCTGAGGCCATGTCTAGACAACATGTAACCCCTGATTGTAAGTGACAACCCCCAGCTAATCATCTGTTTGTTTTGACTCCAAATTACAGGTTTGAACAACGGACCCCTCCTCCACTGCCTCAGTCACCCGTCATCCTGCTCTCACTGTTGGATTCTGTTGCCCACCATACAGAGCACTAATGTCTGTCTTTAATTACTTGTTCAGACTATTGGCCTAAAATTTGAAATGCCCAGATGAGGAAAGAACATTGAGCTGCAGCCATCATGATATGACTAAATCATCCTTAAAGTGAATTTGCTTTTGGATTGTATTACCAAGAGACCGAGGACATTTGAAAAGTCAGTTGTAAACCATTGTTTCTTGTTCAGCCTGGAAAGCTGCTTATAAAGGAAGCCCCCAGTTTTCTGACAGCATGGCTGTTGCTGACCTGCTTATGAATCTTGTGTGTCCATCAGCTGAAGGCATCGTAGGTGAGGATAGAGAGCCCAGGTGTTTGTGTCCATCAGTTGCACCTTGAGTTCCAGTTCTGGCTCTGTCAGGTGTTGGAGACCTAAAGTCCAACACTTCACCTCTTCACCCTAAAATCACCTCTTGGGTGTGACACTTTGTTAAATGAGAAAATGTGGACAATGCCTGGTACAGAGTAACACGTCATAGCAAGGATATGTGTCTCACTTCCTTCCTGTTTCAAACTTATCTCCTTTTATTGGCATCACCCAAGCCCTTCTAAATATGGTGTTTACATGTCTATTTATATGGTGGACTGCTAATACAAAAAGAACACATCTTTTGCAAAAGACTTTCTAATACAGAGTCCAAAGAACTTTTCAAGTTATCACTTGTCTGTTTGATCTTATCTTAACTCACTTAACTAAACTTCCTCACTCCTGAGGTAAAGCCAGCTCACATTTCCCATCAAGGAATTCATTTCTATAGGACTACCTTCAATCTGGGGAGTCACACTATTTTGGGTTTTTTAAATCATATTTTGAACAATTTTAAACCTACCAATATATTCATTGCTCATTTTATTCAGGGAGCCTGCTGGGTCCTACTCAGAGTCTGTGTGAATCAGTGGCAACAACAGGCTCAGGAAATGGGAATCCAAGTCTAATAAAAAGGTGTGAGGTTTAAAAAAAAAATTCAGCAAGCGAGATGAAACCTGCCTACTTGGGCAGCTGCTCTGAAATTGGTCACTGTGGATTGCAAATCATACCCTGGTTGATTGAGCCCCAAACCACAAAGTGTCTAAAGAATGAAGCAGAACACTTTAGTGCACTTCAGTGTGAGGTGTGAGTCAATTGCATTTAGAGGACTCAACCAGACTGTCCAAGAGAGCAGGCATAGCTCGGTACCCCAACCCAGCTGGCAAGATTTCTTGGGAAGAGTGCAGTCAGCTGTCTGCTAGCATTCAGCGATTCCAAATCCAATTTCTATGGTTTCTGAATCAGTTCCTGGGATATAAATGGAAGGGGGGAAAAAAGCAACAATGATGCTTCCAAGAATAAAAGCAGTTGTAGGTTTGGAAACCCCCCAAATCTCCACTCACTGGAGGAAGCTTTTCTGAAGGCACTTGAATCCCCTTCATTTCTGCATAGTATCAATGGAAAATGAAATCACTCCCATCTTGGCTTCGAAATGCTTCTCCAGCTACTTCACACCTGGGCCCAAGATCTGCCAAGGGCCAGCTGGTCATTGTGCAGAGTCTGGTGGCTGATGGCCAGTGAGAGGCAGGAGAAAGGAAAGCAGAGTTGAAATGGGTTCCAAATAAAGCATGAAAGGCAATATCTGAAATTCTACTTCCGGACAGGAACAGGAAACAGCATGAAAATCCAGCAATTACAGGACAGAAAGCTACTTCTGTCGTTGATTTCTGGTGACACAGGAATAATCTCCTATGAATTTCTTAGTTTTAGATACATGTTAACTGAATTATAAATAATTTAATAACCAAAGACATTTGAGATTTAAAAGAAAGACTTGTCAATCACTGATGCTGATGCCAGTGAAAATCTTGGGTTGTACCCAACTTCTGCCTGCCCTTCCTGGTACGTAAGGCAGGGGCTGCTCCATGCTGAAGGACGGTCCCCAGAAGACCAGGCAGCCTTGACTGTAGCAACCCAGATGCACACTTCTGTTTTATTATCTATTCAGATTAATGGTAATCAATTCACAGAAACATCTATGTCTATACAGACCCCTTTTCCATCTTTTTAGCTATTTGCACAACAAATATAATTAGAAAAAGGGATCTTATATTTTCCATTAGGTTGTTTTTTAAAATCTGTGGTTAGAATTTTATATCACAGAATATAATATAGGTACTTTAAAGATAAATTTTCTAAACTCTTTGGAAATGCTCACTAAGATTCTTTCTCTTCTATTCTTCAACAGTATTTTATGATGATATGTGTGTTTATATCTTCTATCTTTTTGTGCCTCCTAATGAGCATACTTTCTTATTTGGTTATCGGGATAAACTTGTTCAGTGGGAGAAGGATGTCCCCAGGTAATGCACAGAAATGTGCAATCAACCAGTAGGGCAAGAGTCCCCTCTTACTTCAGAACTTTAGTTGAGACTAATTTGGTGCTCAATCAAAAGAATAGTTTTACATGTTTGGTTTTGTTTGTTCAAATACCAGTCATGCAAATAAACATAATCCTGGACCCCACAGAATGACAGAATTGGTCCTGTGAGACAAAAGTTCACATCTAAACCAAGAGGGAATATCACTTTAAGGGCTGAAATGGAATCAAGTCTCTCTGCAAAGGTAATATTCTGACTAACAGTGACTCACATGGGAAAGAGAGGAAGGCTTTGAATTACTGCTTCAGAACCTGTCCTGTCTTGCTTTCAGTTTGTTCCCTGGCAAAGGAGCTCTCCTAAACAGCCAGCAGCAAGCACTGTAACTGGCTTGGTGCTTTGTAGCAGGCCCTTGATTTTTTTTTTTTTTAAAGGACCATAAGGCCACACCTCAAGGGCAAAATCCGCCTTAAGTCAGTTACCTGGGAACACATCCCAACACCAATTGATCTTTTGTTCCTCTAGATAAATGTTTCCAACAAGAATGTAAGCATCTCCCTTTAACTACAGTAAGACTGGATACTGAAGAAATATGAGCATATGCAGATATGTTCTGTTTGGATTACAGCAATATATTTTAGGTGGAAAGAGAATTTAAGTGACTTTGCAGATCACATAATTTAATCCTCCATGCACATTAATATATTCCATTTCTAACTTCCAAGAGTTTGGAATTTATGGCCTAATAAGGCAGACTATTCTCCCTTTGGGTCTTTGCTGTTTATCCTATTAAGTATTGCCCCTCCCACCACCTCCCTTCCAGACACCCTCTATCACATGACCCTATTATATTATCATTGAGCACTGTCCATCATCAGAAAATATCTTGTAATTTAAATGTTTACATCTGCATTTCTGTTCCTCCCCATCTCCACCAAAATGTAAGCTCCTGGGAGTAAGCCCCTGTCAACTTATGTTCCTTCTGCCAAGGGCAAGACCTTACATATTTGAGATGCTCTTATATAACTGTGGCGTTCAAATAATTCTAAGCCTGAGGAAATTGCACTTAAGGTCAAACATTGGTACCACCTCACTTATACTCAAACACTGTCTCTTGTTCTGCCACCAGATTAAATCTAATCCTGGTCTGGAATAACTGTTCTTTGAAAATTTGAAGATGGTCATTATATCTGCAATTCCCTTCCCCATCTCTCCTGTCACATCTCAGTAACCTCAGTTTTTTCTACTATTATTCATAAATCCCAGGCGGGGCTATTGTTTTTCAGTCTTAACTATAGTTTCTCAACTTCTTAAAATGTAACCACTTCATACTTTTAAAATGTAGCACTTAAGACTCACGAACCTGTGACAAAAGATTTCACTTCCAAAAATTACTCCACAGAGACTTGACTAAGTATATAAAAATGTATGAACAAGGATGCTTATCACAACCTTTTATAGAAATAACCCAAATATTCCACAATACAGAAATAGATAGGCAAATTATGCCTTGCCCAGACACTGAAGTATAGAGCAGCTCTTGAAAGAATGAGATAGGCCTTTACATATCAACAGAAATATACATACAAGTTGTAGAACAAATTTAAAAGGAAAAAAAAGGGACTTTAAGAACACAATTCTGAACATGTGCTACAAGACCTAAACTAGGATCTGGAACATGAATATGATTCTATTTTTGTTGAAAATTCATTATACATATACGAGCATGCTATATGATAGACAAAAATAATTGAAGGAGCTATAAACATAGTAACTGAGTTGTAGGGGTGTGGCTTTATGGGGATTTTTATTTTTTTCATATTTTTCTGTGACTTTTAACTTTTTTTTTCCCCCCAATAAGTATACTGTTAGATGAATGTCAAGAAACAAAGTGTTACTCCAGAAGTTGTCTGGCTAGTGAAAAGTAGATTAGGGCAACTCCTTCCTTTATTCTGGATACCAGCCATTCCTCTATTAATTCATAAGAGGTGCTCAAGGAGTGTTGTGGAATGCAGTGTGAGTCTGCACTTATTTCAGGGATAGGGAAGGAAGCAGCCATGTATGGCCTTCCATAAGGTTGGCAGTCAGTCACAGTTGCTGGCCTATACCTCAGGTCTCCAAGCTCACAATTCTCAGAATATCTACACATGGCAATTTCTTAATGCTCATGGTTTTCGAGGCTCCTGCATAAAAAATAAGCTAGTTCAGGGTCAGAGATTTTTCCATTTGGAATGTGTCATGGTGCAGCTAAGACTCACCTTTCAGAAATTCTGCCAGATTTAAAAGAATAGAACTTTTGTCTCAACTTCATCTTTAAAGAAGAAAACAGATTTCTCTAAGGAATCCAGGACAGTTATGCTTTTTTTATACAACAGTGAAATTGTTTATAAGTTGCTCTTTGTTTATTAGCATTTTTATGCACAGTGCAGCACCATTTACATGGAGTTTAAATATTTTTCTAAGTTTGCAAACCATTCATTTAAAAAGTGGGTCCACAGACAGATTCTCAGCTAAGTGCTATAAGACCTTCAAAGAACTGATACCAATACTCCTCAAATTATTCCATGAAATAGAAAAGGAGGGAACCTTTCCAAACTTATTCTATGAGGCTAGTATCACCCTTATACCAAAACCAGACAAAGAGACATTAAGGAAGGAAAACCTCCGACGAATATCTCTGATGAACATAGATTTAAAAATTCTCAATAAAATTCTTCCAAATCACATACAAAAACATATTAAAAATATAGTGCACCACAATCAAGTGGGGTTCATTCCAGGGCTGTAAGATTGGTTCAACATAGGGAAATCAATGAACATAATTCATCACATCAACAGATTTAAAGATAAGAGTCATATGATCATATCAATAGATGCAGAAAAAGCATTTGACAAAATGCAGCACCCCTTCATGTTCAAAACACTAGAAAAACTAGGGGTAGTAGGAACATACTTCAACTTTTTAAAAGCTATCTATGCTCAACCCAAGGCCAACATCATTTTAAATGGAGAAATATTGAAAGCATTCCCTCTAAAAACTGGAACAAGACAGGGATGCCCTCTTTCACCATTTCTATTCAACACAGTCCTTGAAACTCTAGCAGGAGTAATTAGACAGATGAAAGAAACTGAAGGGATACGAATAGGAAAAGAAAAACTCAAACTATCGCTATTTGCCAACATAATTCTATATTTAGAGGACATGACATGATTCTATATTTAGAGGATCCAAAAAAATTCCACCAGAAAACTTCTAGGACTAATAAGTAAATTCAGCAAAGTAGCAGCATATAAATTCAGCACCCATAAAATCAAATGCATTTCTATACATCAGTGATGAATCCTCTGCACGAGAAATAGAAAAACTACCCCAATCAAAATAGCCTCAAAAAAATTTAAATACTTGGGAAACAGTCTAACAAAAGAGGTTGAAAGGCCTCTACAATGAAAACTACAGAACTCTAAAGAAAGAAATTAAAGAAGACCTAAGAAGATGGAAAGATCTCCCATGTTCTTAGATAGAATTAAGCCCATTATTGTCAAAATGGCCATACTACCAAAAGTATTTTACAGATTTAATGCAATATCAATTAAAATTTCAAGGACCATTGCTCATAGAAATATAAAAGGCAATCATGAAACTCATTTGTAAAAATAATAGACCCAGAATAGCCAAAGCAGTCCTTAGCAAAAAGAGTGAAGCAGGAGGCATCATAATACCAGACCTTAAACTATACTACAGAGATGTAGTTTAAAAAAAAAACAGCATGGTATTGGCACCAAAATAGACATGTGGTACAGAATAGAGGACACAGAGACAAATCCATATAAAAGGAGTTAGCTCATACTAGACAAAGGCACCAAAAATATACATTGGAGAAAAGACAACCTCTTCAACAAATGGTGCTGAGTAAACCAGAAATTCATATGTAGCAAAATGAAATTAAATCCCTATCTCTCACCCTGCACAAAACTCAACTCAAAGTGGATCAAGGACCTATGAATTAGATCAGAGATCCTGCACCTAATAGAAGAAAAAGTAGGTCCAAGTATTCATCATATTGGCCTAGGACCAGACTTCCTTAACATGACTCCCAAAGCACAAGAAATAAAAACAGGAATCAATAATTGGGATAGATGCAAAATAAAAAGCTTTTTCTTGGCAAAGGAAACAATCAATAATAAGAAGAGAGAGCCTACAGAATGGGAGAAAATATTTACCGTATGCACATCTGATAGAGCACTAATCTCCAGAATATATAAAGAACTCAAAAAACCTAACACCAAAAAAACAAATAACCTAATCAATAAATGGGCTAAGGAACTGAGCAGACACTTCACAGAAGAAATACAACTGATCAACCAATATATGAAAAAAAGTTCCACCTCTCTTAACAATTAGAGAAATGCAAATCAAAACTACTCTAAGATTTCATCTTACTCCAGTCAGAATGGCAAATATCAAGAATAAAAGCAATGGTAAGTGTTGGCGAGGATGTGGGGGGAAAGGTACACTCACACATTGTTGGTGGGGCTGCAAATCTGTACAACTACTCTGGAAAGCACTATGGAGATTCCTTAGAAAACTAGGAATGGAACCAACATTTGATCCAGCTATCCCACTTCTTGGTCTACACCCAAAGGATTTAAAATTGGCATACTACACTGACGCAATGTTTATAGCAGCTCAGTTCAGTTCACAATAGCTAAACTATGGAACCAAGCTAGATACCCTCCAAGAGATGAATGGATAAAGAAACTGTGGTATATATACACAATGGAATATTACTCAGCCTTTAAGAAGAATGAAATTATGGCATTTGCAGGTAAATGAATAGAGTTGGAAAAGATCATGCTAAGTGAAATAAGCCAAACCCAAAAAAACAAAGGTCCAATGTTTTCTCTGATCTGTGGATGCTGATCCATACAGGGAGGGGTCAAGGGAAGAATGGAGGAACTCTGGACTGGGCTGAGAAGAGTGAGAAGATGGGAGGGGAGGAAATATCAGGGTGGAAAGAATGATGAAATGAGACAGAAGTATTACCCTATATACATGTATGATTGCATGAATGGTGTGACACTGCATTGTGTACAACCAGAGAAATAAAAAGTTGTGCTCCTTTTGTGTACAATGAGTCAAAATGCATTCTGCTGTCGTGTATAACTAATTAGACCAAATCAAAAAATTTAGAAAAATAAATAAATAAAAAGTGGGTCCATCTTTTGAGTAGTTTGTGTCAAAAAATGGGAGAAAATGGACAATGCAGAATTGAGTGGGCACACTCTATATAATGTATAGAATATTTGTGCAAAAATAATATTCCAATTTCAAATGCAAATACTGTCTTGGCTCCAAATCTGTGGCCTCATGAATTTGGAAGTCAAATGTGATCTGAAAGACAGGGATTCACTCAAGTGTCTAAACACCATGTACTGCCAGGCACAACATTGCCTAGGACTCTATGAGATGCTGGAAGGTATAAAGTCTACTAGCTTCCCAAATGCAGGAGATTGTTCATCACATATTTACTTTGTTTTGGGTTATACTGCCAATACTTTATATGAAATTCATTAAACATGAATATCTGAAATAGTTTTTATATGACTTAATTGCATAGGTGCTATGGAAAATTTTAAAAAACTGAAAAAAGTAGATGTATGTCACTGAATAACAAAACCTCATGGGCATTTCTTTGATAAAAGAAAAATGTTCTTCCTGTGATCATTTTCCTTGTCCTGAACTTCTAATGGAGATGGGAAAAAAAAAAGACATTACTAGTATCAGAAAGAAAAATGGGGAGAAAGATGAAAAAAATGGACAGGGAAAAAAATTTGTTGTTACAACATGAACTATTTTGTGTTAACTATGAGAATGAATTTTAATATGTGAGATGCTATCAAATTATGCTTCTTTTTTTCTGAGCATATATTTTTTTCATAGGCAAAACAGACTACCTTTTTATAACTGTAATTTTGTAATTTGGAAAGGCACGAAGCTGGAAAGGTATATGCTTCTATTTATACATATATATTTAACACACTTGTTATGAAAACCAATTTAGGAACATTTGAGTTAAAATTGCTGAAGACAATTACATGGTGATAATGGTAATGTCTTGACTTACAAATTTTAAATAAGATTTCTAAATACCATTTTTTTTTAAAGAAGTGACTTTAAAGCATACATTTTAGAATCTAATGTGGCAGTTTATGTCTGTAAACCCAGCTACCCAGGAGAATGGATGGGGCCTGGAGTTTGAGGTCAGTCTGAACAACAGAGATACCATCTTTTTTTCAAAATTTTTAAGTTTTGACATTAAAGAAAAAATTTCCTTCAGCTCTGTGGAAGGCAGAGCACACAGACTGTGCATTCCTGGATTGACGGAGTGATAACCAAGAACTGATCAACAACCATTGGAGGCATATGCCCAAGGAACTAATCAATCTCAAGTTTGGATCAGGGCAAATTTCTTTATGAAATCAAGAAATACTGCTCCATGTATGAAGGTAAAAGATGGGTATGTTCACTGAGATACTCAAAAAAGGGAGTAGAAGGACAGTATTGGTGATTTTGACCCAGAATGATTTTGTAATTTAGAATGAGGAGACCTCTGGCTCTAATTCTGAACTCAGAGTGGGCATGAGACACTTAGGCACACATTGTTCCAAATATTGTTGGGGAGGGGATGCTTACGCACTTACTTGTTATATCCAACTGCATACAATTACGCATCACTTAACAACATTCCCATCTGTGCCAGACAGCATACATGATGGAGTCCCATAGGATTATATTGCTTAGTGAGGTTGCAGCCTTCTCAGTTTAAGCATGCTATGATCATACAACGACAGGACCAGTTAATAACGAATGTCTTTTAGTATATCTTTGTTCTTACCCGATGTATGACTGTACTAGGTTTACAAACACTTCACTATCAGAATTACTTCAGCCTCAAATTCCTATTACCTTTTAGAGTGGCCACAATTGTGGGTTTCTACTGACAGGCCCCACGTGGGGCCCCCAGTTCTACATTTTTTGGGAACTCTGTGCAGTATTGAATATACCTCCATTGCCAAACTCTTGAATTTTGTTGCCTGAGAGTAAGAATCCAGAAATCCACGTGTGTTGGCTCCTCTTATTTTATACTTAAAACTTTCATCCCTTAATCTCAGCTTCCTATTTATTTCAGGGTAAAGAATAAAAACAACCGATTTCTAAAAACTTATCAAACAGAACATATGCCTTAAATTATAGCATAATCTACCATTAGATCTTTTTATCAAAATAGATTAAAATAGTTTATCCATTTAGAACATTGATTATAAATATCTTTAGACTGAAGTTGGAATTATCTTGCTCTTTGTGGACACAGGCCCTAATTACAAGGATGTTTTCTGATCTACCCCGGATATTGTCAATCTCTTCAGAGTGAGATGTAGATGGTTAAATGTGCACCAAAGCTCCATAAGTTATTCTTGAATTTTGCTCATGGCTTGTTAACAGGGCATATCATTTATGTAAGAAGAGAAGGAGGGACACCATTAGTGCCCATTAGGACACTGAAACCAAAAGAGCCTGGTTCTTTTTAAGCACAAAAGACTCAGTTTTAGCAGAAAGTACTAGAGTGAGTACTTCTCTTCCAATAGGAGGAGACTGTTAGAAAAACTTGGGACTGACTTAAACAGCCACTTAGAACAATGAAAAAAATGTTAACAGCAGAGGGACTAAATAGATTCATTTCAAAGACTAGAAGAAATCAAGGGAGTCTTTCTGTAGTTTCTTACATGTGCAGTCCTAACTTTTCTCAGCCAGACCAGAGTATGGAGCATACTCTGAGGGAGCTACACTATAGTAGAATGTACTATTCCCACTTAAGTAATGACATGAGGGGACATGGATTATCAACAATAAAATAATAATTTTAAATAAAAATAATTTTAAATGATAATAATAATTTAAAGTACCAATTATATTTCAAATCCTGAAGTCAAAAGGAGACCTCCATTATACAATTAATTTTCAAAGTGTCATCACTGTAGTATAAATTGACTATATAAGCAAGATAAAGTTCATTGTATTTCTCACTGAAAAGTTTTCTAACTCAAATTCTGTCCCCCTTCAACTAATCTTTACTTTTCTTGATTAGTTTTCTAAGTGCAGTTGATCTGCATTAGATCAAATGAAGTCAAGGTATAAACAGCAAATGACTATAAAGACAGATTACCCACCTCCTAGTTCATTGGAAAGCAACAGAAAAAAAATACAGGGTGGAAAAAAATACGTGGTCACTAAGGTGGAATTTTGAATGAAAGAATTAAATGCTCCCTCAGAGCTGTTGAGGCCAGCCCTACCTCACTATGGGGGAGCCAAAGGGTTCCCAATGAGGCAAGGGCAAAGGTGACTCTGCAACCTTAAGCACTGGCATCTTTTCATTAAGTGTATTCATCATCATTAACCATTTATAGAACGTTAGAATAGTTACGATGTGCTGAAGACTGAGTGTCACAAATATCCTTGGAACCTTTAAGATAACTCCAAAAGATAGGCGTGAGATTCTCTTAATACGTAGATGACAAACATGAGGCCTGTGGAAAGTTACCTTACCTTGCCATACAGCCAGTAGACAATGGGATAGTAGTTGAACCTAACCTGCTTCAGAATCCACCTGGCTCCAGAGTCATGTGACCAGGTATCACTTAGCCAGAGCGGCTGTCACAGAGGAGTTGGAAACCAAAGGACTAGAATTTTTACACAGTTTGTCAACTACTCACTGTGGGGCCTTGGGAAATTTGAATGCACACTCTACACCTCATGATGAACTGCTTACAACTCTTTCCCACACAGGATTGTTAATGAGAATCCAAAGCACACAGGACATGGCCTATTTACCAAATATCAAGTATTTGATAAGTATTTCCTATTATTATTAGCCATAGATGGTACAGTTTACTCAGCATTACCCATGGGTGCTTCTGGACAGCCACACACCCATTATGTCTTCTATAAATTGGACTTTGAGTCAGGCCAATATTAACACTGCCATTTTTAATATGAGCTCAAGCATTTCTACCCTCTGGCATGGAAAAATAAAAATTAAACAAATAATGAATTTTTAGAAACCATATTATTCCAAATGAATTGAAAGAGATGAGTCTTCTATGCAGCATCCTTTATTCTTGTACAAAGAGATGGCTATTCATGTAAAACCTATATGGATATTCAAAAAATCACATTTGGCAGATTTAGGTTCAATATAAAGATATGGGAAAGAAGAAACAGGCAGGTTCCAGAATATTTGTGCTAATTTTCAGGAAGGGAAAGAACATGTCTATAAATACTTATTTCAGGAGGAAAAAAAAACAGAGATATAAATAGTTAATACAATACAATGCTGGGCATGATGGCGCATGCCTATAATCCCAGCAACTCAGTAAGCTGAGGCAGGAGGATTGCAAGTTTGAGGCCAGCCTCAGCAATTTAGGGAGGCCCTGATAAACTTTGTAAGACCCTGTCTCAAAATAAAAATACAACAGGGCTGGATATGTGGCTCAGTGGTTAAGCAACACTGGGTTCAGTCCCCAGTAAGTCCCTCCTACCCTCAAAATGTATGTGCATTAGTTGCCAGTCCATCAAGGACGTGCAGTAAATGTAGATCTAATGTGGTTACCTTGTTTTACTTTGCGGTAGTCTTACAGAAAGTGCAGGTCAGAACAGTTCTGTCAAACAGGGTCTACAGACACAATGTTTGGGGCCGCCTCTCCTGATTCAACTGTACTTTAAAAAGAAAAAATGGGGGACTGGGGTTGTGGCTCAGTGGTAGAGCGCTCCCCTAGAATGCAGGAGGCACTGGGTTCGACCCTCAGTACTACATTAAAATAAATAAATAAATAAATAAATAAAAAGAAAAATTGGGGGGTAGAAGTGTGGGTCAGTGGTAGAGCACTTGCCTAGCATGTGTGAGGCCCAGGGTTGGATCCCCAACACTGTAAAATAAACAAACAAAACCAAAAACCAAAACAAACAAAAAACAGAGGAAAAAAGAACAAATGCAGGTTGGCTGATAGGATTCCATGGATTAATTAACCACAGGTTAAACAAGGCATTGTGATAAGATTGATTTCTAAGTAGATGGGTGTTGGTGTTATAATACATAGAATTCAGCCTTGTTCAACATTTTCAGAATGATTCCATAAATAAAGCTCTAGAAGCCCTGATGAAACAATGTCAAGCAGAACTGTGTATGTGTCCGATGACAAATGGAAGCTGAGGTGACCTCAAGGAGCTAGAATGAAGAAGTGTTGAAAAGAGTATTCATTTAAAAAGGGACAAATGACAATTCTCTACTCAGGACCCACATCCCAATTACACAAGTGTAGAGTGCAGTGGATGGGAGAGGGCAGGACTGCTGAGTTACAAGTCTCTGTGCACCCTTGTAGTGCTTGTCAGATTGAAGAGCACTATCACACCACTGCAGGGGTGGGGCTTGCTCAGCGTGGGGAGAGAACAATCAACGGTCTTCAAACCTGGGGACTGCCACAAAGGGAAACAAAAATCTTAATGGGGTGAGAAAACACCAGAATGAATGTGAGGCAGGGACACGGGATACTGGTAATAGCAACAACTTAACCTGAGATCAGAGGACCTTTGTAAAAATTATAAGAGCTGTCAAAAGGTTGAACACACTGGCTCTGGTCATGACAAGTTCCCTGTCTTCAAAAGTGCTCAAATGGACTTAAGGAAACCACAGGACTCTGAGAATAATGATGTGTGTTATGTAAGGCTTTAAGGATGACTCCAACTTGGAGCAGCACATCTGGAGAGGGCTCAGGTGGCCGGCTTCCTGTCCATGTTTCCTGGGGAGTATCCAACCCAAGGACAGCGTGTGGAGATGACAATGAGGTCTTGGCCAGCGCAGGTCTCTGCACACTGGGCTCTAATAAGAGCGGAAACAGAGGTCCCCTTTCAAAGCCACGTGTAACCACAGCTATGAACAGGGTCACTCTGCAGTAAACAGCTGGGGTGACTCTAAGACAATTTAGAAAACAGACAGTTAAGGGAGGGAGAAAATTTCCTGCCGGCGTTACTCTCTTGAGGGCCCTGCCGCCCACCTCAAAGACTGCACCCAAATCCTGAGGATCTGGCGCGAATGATGTTTTCAAGATGCAATTAATGCGACTGTTTACAAAGAACATCTGCTGGGTCAGAGATGGCTGTTGTGTGCACGATACAGCTGTGACTGAAGCAATCTCATGACAGTGAGCTCATGCTGTCCCCAAGGAAACTACTGCCTTTGTGAACTACTTGACATAATTAAAATTGGAAAACTAGGTCAGGCAGTCCAGGATAGGTTTGGTGAGAGGCTGTGTGAACTCTTCTATGGCCCTTTCTCTATGAGCACTGTCAGTTGTCCTAAGGAGAAACTGAGATGTGAAGCACTGGCAGTCTCTGGTGAAGGATCAGATTGCTCTGGGGAAGTCCCAGAGATGCTGGTAATTCAGATTGGCCATCAAGCCTACCATGAAAGCTGACCTTCCTTGACAAAGTGTCAGAATGCTGGACTGCATACAGTGCTCTTAGTCCCAGGGTCTCTTAAATGATGAAATAAAGAAGGTTGTGGAAGCTGGACATGGTGGTGTACACCTGTAGTCTCAGGTGTTTGGGAGGCTGAGGTAGGAGCATTGGTTGAGCCCAGGAGTTCAAGGCCAGTCTGGGCCACACAATGAGATGATGGCTTGAAAAGACAAGGAAGGAAGGAAGGAAAGAATCATAAAATGCAGTCCACCTTGTGATATTTATAAGCACAAGGGCATGTCATACATTAGTTCTATTTCTGAAATTTTAATTTCAATTCATTAGCCTATGCTTTTCTATTTAAAAGTTTCCAGTTATAATATTAAGTTGAGAATGGATGACCTTTGTCTTTTTAATTCCACATCTGTTCATAGATGTTGGCAGAAGACAGCAGTGATTATGAAATTCCACAACATGCTTTCTCACGGATCAGATCCTTGGAGGGTACACACAGAGATATCAGCAAGAGGATTCCTCCTCTCTGCCATCTGAGGACTCCACAGTGCAGGTCACAGCCTGGTGAGACCAAACCCTCAGAGGGGAGGCCCAGCTGACCGTGGTAATCCACTCTGACAAGGGCAGCTTTGGTAGCGGTGGACTCCCAGTGTCTTGATTGTGTCTCTCAAGGTAACAAAGTGTCAAAGGTTCCTCTCCAACCAAATCCTAATTCCTACTGGCATCTGGGATCTGGCATCCTGTTTAGCTGTATCAAGCCATTATTTCACCGCTCTATGGAAAAGAACATTGCCCTCACCATCGTGGATTACACTATCAACTTCACTTCCAACTCCGACAGCCAAATGGAGGCTTTTAATTCTTCAAAGAATGAAGTATTAAAGAAAATTACCCATGCCATGGCCTGAAACAACACAAAACGCGCCAGATGAGGATGCCTAGCCCAGCACAGGCATCTGTTACATAATCTGAAATTTCTGTGTAATTGAATGAGATGTGGAAGAAGATCAAGCTCAGACTTTGTAGCATTCTGGGAATGGAATCACGTTCTGCCTAATTCCAGGGAATAAATCAACAGAGGAATACAGAGAAAACCACACACCATGACATGTGAAAAGAACAGGTAGGTGAGAGCACACAAGAGCAGCAGTTTAGAAATTAGCTTTCATCTACTCTTTGAGACCATGGGAAAGGAGCATGAAAGAGATGAGAAATATGGGCATTTATTAAGAGCTGCCAAGGCCAAATTCTGTGCTCTTTGAGCAGTCCTCTCAGTTCTGGACACTGCCAGGCTACCTGGGGCTGTCCAGAGGAACTACTTGAAATCAGAAGACTCTGGGAGTCAGGAATCAAAATCACTCAATAAATTGGTGCAAAAAAACATTTGAGCACTTTTATGATTTCCTTATTTCAAACACCTTGTCCATCTTTTTTAAGAAGTGAGAAACCTGAAGCCTCAAATTCCGAAAGGCTGTGGTAGGGCTTTCTTTTTGATGACAAGATAATTTAATTGTTTTATTTTAAAACAATTAAAAATTAGGAGTGTAGCTGGGCGCGGTGGCGCATGCCTGTAATCCAAGTGACTTGGGAGGCTAAGGCAGGAGGATTGCAAGTTCAAAGCCAGCCTCAGCAACTTAGTGAGGCCCTAAGCAACTCAGTGAGACCCTGTCTCTAAATAAAATACAAAATAGGGCTGGGGATGTGTCTCAGTGGTGGAGTCCCCTTGGGTTCAATCCCCAGTACCAAAAAAAAAAAAAAAAAAAATAGGAGTACAGAAAAGCAAACAGAAAGAAAAATTACTAAGAATATTCATATGGTATGTAAATTCTGAGACTTCTTCTTTTGTATACGTGGTAGGTAGACAGGTGTATTTTTCACAAAATGGGATTATACCACACATGATTTCTTGGCATTTATCTTTTTGTCACTGAATGTCACAAATGTTTTTTACTTGGATAAATATTTATTTATAAAATAATTTTTACTGACTGAAGAATATTTTATCATATGGAATTACCATATGCTTATGTACTAAAACAGTCCCTCATTGTTGGAAGCTAATGAATGTTGTTAGAAATAAAAATACACCAATATGACAGTAAAGTCAGTCACTCTCAGTAGGAGAGTAGAAGGACCCCCCAACCCCTTCCAGCACTTGGCTGCTGAATGCCACAAATTAGTTATTCAAGGAACAGGGGCCATGTGGTTGTTGAGAAATCAATGAGTCTCTGGTTTCTAATAATGCTACCAACAACCTCATTTTTTCCTGTCTTTATAACCTGCAACAAAATGGAGCCATAGGGAGAAAGATTCTTAATTCCAGCAACGACACAGTTAGGCAATAAGCAGTTATAGGATTGTATTAGAAGAAACACTAGGAAAAAATATATGCATATATGTATATACATACACACTTTATGTATGTAGTAGTTACTGCTGAAAGGCATGACTGAGAACTTTTTTGTTATATTTTAAATTGTTTTTCAAGATGCCTATGATTAAAAATATCTATACATCTTTAAGTAGGAAAAAGAGTAGGATAAGTGATCCTAGGGAAAGATTAAGGAAGAACAAGAAGCAAGAATATATTTTTTTAATGTATTTAGGTGCACATAATAAATCCAGATTTTTCACCAGTGGAATCACCCTACAGATAACGTGGGCAAATCACAGACTCCATCCTGGCTACCACGTGCTGGGCAGGTCACACTTGACTGCAGATCTGAATGTTGTACGGTGTTTTCCCAGGCGACCGCACAGGCAGACATGGGGTTTGTGAGTCCTAGGCTTACACATGCAAAGTCGGATACAAAATGCATGTGAATGTTTATGATGAGATGTCACAAAACCTTTTCCTTATTAAATCCCATAATATTAAAGATTCTGCTGGTTGACATACTGTGAGAACCACACAGGGCTTTGGAGAGGGCTTTGATTTCATCAGCTTTATATTAAGCACTGTTTCTGTAAATGTGGGGTGATTTACTTATCCATTTCTCTTTGATGGATATTTGAGTTTTTAGTTTTATTTTGCATTGGTGTTTTCTAATAAAATGATGCTGGGGGGCTGGGGATATACCTTAATTGGTAGAATGCTTGCTTCAAGTGCATAAGGCCCTGGGTTCAATCCCCAGAACCACAATTAAAAAAAATACTGGGCACTAGCTGCATGCCTGAATCTCAGGCACTCGGGAGGCTGAGGCTAGAGAATTCTAAATTTGAGGTTGGCCTGAGCAATTTAGTGAGGCCCAGTCTCAAATTAAAAAATAAAAAGAGCTGGGGAATGTAGCTCTGAGGTAGAATGCCTCTGGGTTTAATCCCAATTACCAGGAAAAAACAAACAAACAAACAAACTAGAGAAAAAGATTTGGTGGAGAGAGGGTTTGGACCTTGAAGTTATGACTACATTGGATGTCAGCTGCTATCTTCCCTTTGTGTGTAAATCTGAGAACATCTAGAGCTGGTGATTTAGAGAATTATTCACAAATATGAACATATGCAATCACCAATAGGTGCATAACCAGATGAATTGATAAAGAAAATATGACACATAAACATGATACTATTTATACATAAAAAAGGATGAAATGTGTTATTCTCAAAAACAGGCTTAAGCAAAAGGATATTATTTTAAGTGAAATAAGCCAGATACAAAGAGGTAAACACCTAATGACCTAATGATATCATTCACATGGAATCTAAAAACACTGATCTCATAGTAGAAAGTAGAACTTTGGTGACCAGGGGATGGGAAGAAGTTGGGGTGGAGGGGAGATGGCCAGGGAGAGCCTGGTCAACAGGTACTAAATTACAGGTAGACAGGAAAAATAAACTCTGACGTTCTAGCACAGTAGGGATACTATGAATAACAATATATTACGCATTTAAAAAGAGCTAAAGGAGAAGAATTTCAGTGTTTTACCAGAGAAATGTTAAATATTTTAGGAGATGGATAAGCTAATTTGATCATTATACAATGTATATGTATATTGAAACATCATATTGTACCCCACAATTTGTATAATTATTGTGTCTACTTCAAAATGAGAGAAAGAGTTTGCATATGTACAAGGGAAGGAGAAAGAGATGCAAGAGTGAAGGTGGGGAAGGAAGGAAGGAAGGAAGGAAGGAAGGAAGGAAGGAAGGAAGGA